>JABMIG010000113.1:0-85000 GCA_013187285.1 Cyclotella cryptica
AAACTCCATCTGGATGTGAGTAATACTATCTATTTTACCGTAAGTATAGTTACAACTCAAGTGTAAGGAAAGTACCAGGGAAAGTCACAGCAGTGCATGTACTTACATAAAGCACCTAAGGTTATGTACGAATCACATCAGTGATTTTCCGACATACATGTCTGTACCTACATGCTATCGGCTAATGTGTTCGCTCCTTTTTCAACTGTGTTACTAGCAGACGATCATCATATTAAAACACATAGTTTTTGTCGTACAATACTTGGGTTAACAATCATCGACCAATCATGTTAATTGAGAGTGAGGAATATCGTTCATTGGGAGTGACGACTCATGTTTTTCCAGAGATAAAAATCACTTTCATCACAAGTCTGAAATCTCTCTTATCAAGAGTTACTTCATACTCCCATTAAGACTGACTGATTACGTTCCTCACAAGAGAAGACCTACATTTATGGCATGCAAAGAAGGATGCTCCTCGGCAATGAAGATTAATTGATAGCCCGCTTAACTAACAATATCTTAAAGTAGTTTAATATTTTTATATATTCACTCATTGGAACAAACACTATCACCATCATTAATCTGTTCCATCATTTCATCAAACCAGTAATCACCAGGTACTAAAGCAATGACACAACTTGTTGAATCCAAAGGAGGTAAAGAGACATCAGTGGACCCAGTATTTTTAATCCTCTTGTTCTTTGCCAATCCAACCATCCAATCATCCTTTTCCTAGTCATCCTTCCAATGAACAGAAATCTTTTCCCTTTTAACAGCATTGCAGACAAAACGTGTCAATCTTCGATGAGTCTTCTTGTAGAACTTGATCCTTTCTGCTTTCACAGTGTCACAAAAAGAAATCTTCTTCTGTCCATTAGTGAACTGAGGCTTCACCTTTAGATAATGTTTCTGATCTTCTATGCTCAGCCCCTTGTCTACCATTTCAGATAATGATAACTTCTTGTACTGCATGAACTTTTCCTTCTCTACATGTGATGTGTGCTGATTATCGATGTGGAATTGCCACTCTTGCTTCCACACCTCGTTGTGATTCTCTAAAACAAATATTGTATAAGCAATGTCACTCACAGATAACAATTCCCACAGCTGCTTGTTTTTTCATCATCCCTGTACCAACTCTTCAGAGTCTCCTTCGTGTATAAGGCACTTGTCATTCTCGTGATCATGTAGTACCACCCTACCATGAACTCCTTCCACTGCATGTCCTCTCTAGATGTATTCTCTCCAATCAATTTTCTCTCCCAGAAAGGCTTACCTAGACCGTCACTCCTAACCACATCATCATGTATTGTGCCCCCTCTTTGTAATTCACCTGTGAAGATTTTAGTATTAGTAATCTTTTTCAAATAATCACCAAAACGAATATTGTCAATATTTACTTAGAAAAGCCTTCCGCACTGCATTATGGAAGTTACACTTCAGACTTCTATGTTCAATATGCACCATTCCTGCAATAATGTTCTCCCAATACCAACATTTTTCAAGACAACGGGGAACATAAATTCCTATCTTATTCATCATCTTGTCGCACACACTGTCTTTTGTTTCATCACACTCCTTCCATCCCCTCTCAAGGAATTTTATGTGGGGGAAAAGGATATCTGCTGCATAAGCTGTTACTCGTTGGTA
This sequence comes from Cyclotella cryptica, assembly GCA_013187285.1. Classification (NCBI taxonomy): domain Eukaryota; phylum Bacillariophyta; class Thalassiosirophyceae; order Thalassiosirales; family Thalassiosiraceae; genus Cyclotella; species Cyclotella cryptica. The sequence goes on from JABMIG010000113.1 coordinate 1,654, forward strand.
GTTTACAGCATCACCCTACCATTGTCCTGTCCTGAGTTATGATTTTTCTTGCCATAGGACATGACAATTGTCCTCTCAAGCTGTTCCTTGACTTCCATCATTTCTTGCTTCATCTCACTCAATCTTGCAGTATAAGCCAGTCTAAGTTCATCCATGCTCAACCCGCTAATCTCACTTGACCTCCGGGGTTGCCAGTTCTCCTCGTACTTCAAAACCTGGAATTTCATCAGCTTAAAGATTGTGAGAACAGCAACTGCTATTATATACCGACATTGTGTAATCTGTCTTGTTTTTGGAGTTGGATGATAACTCTTTGTTGTTGCAAGAGGCCTAACTAACAAATAAATGAAATAGAAGCTGTGGAAGCATGTCTAATCTGAACATAGTATTTGCAAGAGCAGCTCATTGGCCATCTTAAATGCTTGTATGAAAATCATGCAAAGGTAAATTATATAGTCCTTCTATACTTTTGCCTTTGTATTTCTTGCTACCGCGCCACAAATTTTTCCAGGTTATTTTTTTAGTAATGGGGATGTTGTGCTTTCAAAATTTCCATGTTCCAAGTAATAGGAATTTACCGACGACTCATATTCATTACGTGTAAGCGGAATTTACCGATGAATGTATCGGTAAGAATAATATATATATTAAAATTCTAGAGCTGTCGTCTGTTGAAAGTACCCATAATAGAGAGCAGAATTTACTACTGAGTACTTCATATTATAATACACAAAAATTTTCAGATTAACTTATTAGACTTCTAGTTTTATTATATAACGGAATTCAGTAGATATATGTAGAAAACACGATTAAAATCACAAAGCTACTGTCAAACACTCATGCATTTGAAGCCAACAATTACACACCCCCCTTGCATCTCTCATTTTTAGCAATCTCCTTCATCTTACTGCTAACAGTCATCATCTCAATACAACTTGTTGACCATGTTGAAGTATAAGCAACCGGAAAAACCTCATCACAATACAAATCGACTGCCATATGCAAAGGGGTCTATGTGTCCATACTCTCGCCTTGGATGTAAGTTCATTGGATTGGACTTAAACAAACAGATGAAGAAGTGTCCTTTATCTCAGCTATGGAGGAGAGAAGCCAGTTTATGTCAAGATATGACAGCTAGACATTCTTGAAAAAATCACTCTTCCTCCCACCTGCCCATGTCGATAATTTAAGTGATGCAGAAAAACTCTTTGAGGAATGGATTCATAGCCACAATTCTGATGACATACAAAGATACAAAACATTGACGATGACTCCAAAAAGTAGGAATCAAATGCTTCTTGATGTGCATCTGCAACAACAGGAAGAAGAAAATGAGACAGTAGAAAACTGTTTCAATGCTGAAGTAAATGACCTGATGGACACCAACAATCTCAGCAACATTGACGAGACTACTTTAACAGTAGGTACCACACCACAGTCACATGATAATCTCCAGTTTATTGATGCATTATTCTCAACAATGATTGCAGGGTCAATTTTGAAATGGAATTCAAAGTAGACACAAACTGATTCGCTATACTCCTGATATAGCATTCCAAGTATATCTCATGAGTGTGATTAGGAATGTTCGTGGTGTTCCACTGAACATAATTGAAAAATTATGGACATCATCTTTGTGCACTGTGTACAGGGGAATTTTGATGTCAACAATTCATTCTTCAGCTCGACTCGAAAGGACTTCTCAACACAGGCTAAAGAAAATCCATGCCATGTCCAATTTCAAAGCAAAGTTAGTAGGGGTGACAAGGAGACACAATGGAGGTCCTCATGAGTATGCTCAAAGATGAGAGAATTGTCTGCCCTTCCAACATAGGCAAAGGTTACAATTTATGGGATGGAACAGCAGTGGAATCAAATGTATATGGGGAAATCCATAGTGGTGATTTGTGGAATCCAACAAGACTAGCCTATGTTGGAAATGATCCGGATAAGCTTCTTGTCCCTCTCATTGGGTTTTATGACAAAACACACACTGACGATAAGGGAATCCTAGCAACATCACCTTTTCTAATAACCGTTGCGTTTCTTAACCTTGCAACAAGAAAAAGGTCATGTGCATCATTTCCCCTGGGACTTGTTCCAAATCTCAATCATGGCAGAGGATCGAGGAAAAATTCACACCCCAATGAGACATTTGACCACTTACAAGATGAACATGACTGTTTACAGACTATCCTTCAGGACATGAATGACATTCATTCCAAGGGAGGAGAACGCAGAACAATTTTTGGAAAAGAAAAGAATCTAATCATTTGGTTTCACCTCATCATAGGTGACATCCAGGGAAACAACAACCTGGCAGCTGCTTATCAAAATTCTGGTATTCGGCCATACAGGTTATGTAAATGCACATGTGAGGATCTTGATGCAGAGTCATTAGCATGTGATTATGTTACGCTAGCTGAGTTCAAACAGTACAAACGTGAATCATCACATCTTGACAGGACTGCAGCTAGAGATGTTATAAAACAAATATCATGCCATGGGATTGATACAGTTTGAGAGAAGGGACTGGCCATTAGCTGACATGATTCATGGTATCAACCTAACTATGTCTCCAGAGATGTTACATACTGTTGGGGTTGGCATCGCTGTTTATATCATTGGTGTAATCAAGGAATGCCTAAGCGATACGACCAGAACTGAATTGGAGTTCTTATTCATAGAGATGTACCATGACCTTAAGAGGAATTGTGATCATGATTACTATGAAAGTTCTCTTCACAAAGGAGCTACAGAAACTATAAAACAAGGTGCATTAGAAAATATTGGTCACATCCGAGCATTAGCCACCCTGTGTTCCACTGATGCAGGAATAAATCTATAGGACAAGAAGATTGACAGTGCTCACCCCTCACTTGTTCAACATACTCTTGTACATCTCCTTGCAAGCATAGTTTGGTTGCACTCAGACAACAATAAAGAAGAGGTTCGTAAGTCAAAAGCAGCATTTGGAAAGGTGATGTCAGACATCAAAACATTTTTCCACAGTCATGTGGAAATAAATGGAAAATTCTGAAAGTGCATGGATATATGTTAATGCAGAAATATGTTCAGATGTATGGTAATGCCTCTAATTTTTATGGTGGGTGGGGTGAACGTTGTCATATTGAGTGGATCAAAGATAATGGTATGTGTACCCAGAGACAGGCATCAAATTTTAATGATCAAATATGGGAGCGCATTTGTGAAGGTTTCATATTGAAAACGACCGAGGATACATTACTCATGGATCTCACGGACCAGATGGATTTATTATCCATTAGTTCATCCCATTTGAGAAATAGATTCAAAGAAATGACTAATACTGACTCTTCCAGTTTTGGAATGACAATGTACCTTGGAAGAGAGGATCCTTGTTTTGTCATGTTTTCCAGTGACAATGGCACAAGAGCAGAGATTGCACTTGTTGGGAATGTAGTATGTCGCTAGTGTGAAGCAGGTAACAAATGGATTCAGCCTTTTCTTTCTTGCTGCATTGAATTTATTTTTGACAAAATGACAACCATCATTGTCTTATGTCAGGTAGTACTCATTGAAGTCAGCCCTTGTTGTGATGGTTGGTGGGTGGACTTTTTGATGATTAAGTCTGGTGATCAAACATGTGGAGTCATATTTGTCAGGACCTGCATAAAATGAAATAGTTTGTCAGATGAGATTTTGCAAGTAGCAAAAATATGCAATTCCATTCTTTACCAAAGGCTGTGTGCCGAATACAATTATCTTCCTTATTCACAACGTCTTCTATATCACTCTTCAAGTAAGGACCCATGACCTTGTTGACAAAGTTCATGGAGAAAGTATGATCATCTTGTCCCAAGATGAAGTTATGAACGGTGGCTTGGGGTTGGGAACTGAAGGACATGCTCACATTTGGAAACAGATCATCATCACCCTCCGGCACTCAAAGAACACCATCAACAATGGTGTCAGGTGACATCACAGCATTATAATCAATCCCTTCAAAATCCCAAGCTTGAAGGAAGTCATATTGTGGGAGGAGAAGCACACAAAACAATTTATGCAGTTATCCTTGAATGAGTGGCTAGGGAAAGTAGTACACTCAATGAACAAGGGGTTAGAATAGGAGGTGTATTGAAGGCGATTATTCATCTCGTAAGGAATAACTCTGGAGGAACCAAGAAGATAATCAAACAAGATTCTACTACCCTTGCATATTGAGGTTACCTCCCAAAGAGACTTGAATTTTGGACACTTGGAGATATTTCTCATATTATAAATAGAATGAGAATCAGGAGGCAAAGGAATGGCACAGCCACTCCCTTCTGCATCCCCATCTTCAAATCCTTCTTCAAGATTGAACCCATCTTGAGCAGAATAGAAATCTGAGGGCAAAGGAGTAGCATGGTCACTCCTATCTGCTTCCTCATCTTTGAATTCATCATCATGGTTCAAACAACTTAGGGAAAATGGTGGCAAGAGAGTAGCACGGCCACCCTCATCTGCATCACCATTCCCAATGCATGTTTCCATTATTCTTCTCCTTTTTACAGGAAGTACACTCAGTTGGGTACTGTAGCCAAAGATTGCACTTGGTTTTTTGGAAAGTTCTTGTGTACTGGGTTCCTTTGATGCTTCTTGAACAAAGAAAGTGTCCCTCTTGGAAATTTTCCGTCCAAAAGAACAGAATATTCCTTTTTTGACATCTATGGCAACTGGAGAATGTACCACCAAGTTGAAGTATAGGGGAACATTTCTTTTGGTCTTCATGGCATTTCATGCCAGAACTGCATCGTCTGCTGGCGGTTGCCATGAACTATGAGATTTATAGCTATATTGATTGGACGATTTTGAGGAATCGATAGTTCACGTAAGCCAAAAAGATGGCAAGGATGGATAAATAGATTGCTTGATCGATTTGAAAAATTGAATCGATTAAGATGATTTGATCGACTGCAAAGGATTGATCTATTGCGATGGATTGATTAAGATGATTCGATGGATTGCGATGGATCAATCTGTTGTGATGGGTCAAATTGATTAAGGCAATCGATCGCAATTGATTGAATCAATTACAATGATTCGTTTAATACGATTGATCAATTGATTGCGGAGGATCGGATCTATTGAGTTGAATTGAATCGATGACAGTGGATTGATCAATTGCAGTGGATCGATTGATTGCAATGGATCGAATTGATTGGAGTGGAGAGATCAATTGCAGTGGATCAATCGAGTGCGATGGATCCTGTGATTGTAATAAATTGATCGAATTGCAATGAAGTCAATCCCAGAATCTACTTGGCAATCTTCATTGGCAAAGTGTGAAAATTACAAGATATATGAATATGAATACATAACATGGAAAATATGTGGAGACAATTTGCCATGCCACAAAAGTTACACATGGAATGTTTGCTGAAGTACAGACAGGTGAATATTGTAAAGTAGGGACAGACATAGGTATAATTAGTACTTTTCAGATTGTATGGAAACATATGTCTCTCTGACTAATAGAATTTATAATGTTTGGAAAAGAAATGATTGATTACTAGAAATTAATGTGACGACTTACTTATACTCTTTAATCCAACATACAACAAATATGTATACACATAATATCTATAACTATTACGCATTGCAGAACCGTACACTTACAAGGATTGTCTGTGTGATTAAAATTATTATCTATCAAACTAACAACCTCTGACTTACGTGCTCTCAGACGTAGCTAAACTTGGAATCAGTGGTTGTTTGATAATATTAATCCTGTTGTTTGGCATCACCCAATCTATAAGTACATCATCCTATGTTATTGTTTCTTCCACTGAGAAACTGATCTCTTGATAGCTTTGCACAGAAAAATGATCTTCAGTTCAACAATATCATGTGCAGCTCATCTTTTTGAGTCAAATCATCAGGTAACTACTGACAACTCCAATATTAGTAACACGAGGTAAAGCTACAATCCATCCCTTTCTACTGCTCTCTAACATACCTATTTCAAAAACATCCTGTTTCCAATCCTGCATCTCCAATTCTCAACAACAAATTGCCTCATCAATACTAGCTTGCTGCATATTCACAGCATATCTACTCGTGTGTACTAGGTATTCTGCAAGAAGTTGTACCAGTGACCCCGGAGCTGACACTTTTCATCCACAATGACTCACTGTGGCATTTGAGGACTCAGTTTTTTGCTACTTCTTCACTGAATTCATCTTACGGATAACTTATTCGCAAAACAATTGTATCTGATGGCGACAGTAGATAGTAACCCATTAAAAAATGATTGTGTCTAATTGGTGAAGATAGCTGGAGATGGACCATGTGTTATTTCATCAAATTGCACAAACTGAACATAATAGTTCTGTGTAAATCATTTCAAAACAATGGGTCCCTGAAAAATGATAGAGCAGGCCACAGAGAAGAAAAATGTAAAGTTGTTGAGTATCTTGTCATAGCACAAACAGATTCTTAGAATATCCATACATTACCACTCTGTACAGATATCATCAGATATTAACATGCTATTTGCTATGACTCTGCAGGAATTATTTCCGCCATGCTGCGGTATTACTCTGAATGCAGTAACAGCAGCCTTAGAGTTGATACCATCCAAGTAAATGTGTTTAAATGCAAGTTCTATGATTTGCTTCTATGAAGCCTTGCATCTTGCTCTTGATGTACATGGGACCTTTCCAATACAAATGAGAGAAGTATGGGAGATATTGATAAGTTGCCTACAAGGTCAATTAGGCTCTGGTCAGTTGGGAGTCGGGTCAGAATACAACAAAGTTGTTTCGAATGGTACCAGTCTAAAACTATTATGAGTCCCAAAAATGTCAGTGAAATTGCCCAACTTTGGCACATTGTTGTGTCCATTAGATAAGGATCCAATGACTGGATGACACAGCAGAATCCTTCTACATGCTCTCAAGAGCTTAAGTCCAAGTTGCGAGGTCCTTCAACCCAGCAGAAGTCCCAACACAATGACAATATGATCATCAAATTTTTAATTTGTGGTTCAAAATAGTACATCGCAGATCTTGGTATGCATTTTATGTAGAGCAACATGTCAGCAAAAAATTGATTACAGCTGTCACACAATATGAACACCGCTGACAGCGGGTCTATTGTAAATTCTCTGAACTATTTGGATGCGCCCAAGTAGCTGCGGGTACGCTCTGTCCGTTGTCCGAGGTGCCCGCAGCTCCAAATGGTGCTAGCAGCTACCCAGCTCTGCAAAAAGTTTATCGGGGCCAGCAGACCACCCCCCTTGCACCAACCCCCCAATTTGAGCTGTGGCCACCCCCAAACTAAAGTAGTACTGGTTCCTACACTTATTTTAGTGATTTGAATTTTTTTGGCGCGCGAGAAGGCTCCGCTGACATCACATGTTGATGACAAATCATGTAGAAATCGGCCAAAATTACAAAGGAATAAGTACAAAATCGAATTTGTTGTTTAATAGTTTTAGACTGGTACAATACCAGTGTTGGTGCATAAAATAATAATGAGGCTTAGTCATAAAGAATGTGTATTATTGTAGAAAAATTGGGGTAGGATGACTGCCCCAAGGTAGATATACCCTAGTTACCCAATAAGGTACCAAGAGTACCATAAGTTAATGACCATCGTAAAAATGCCTTCGTCCAAAATTATCCAAAAATATCACAGAGTCCGTGGCCATTTATTTCCTCCCCCATTTTATTATTTTCCATGGGGGATTATTACAAGCTCCACGGTCATGGGGATTCTCCCACCCCATAGTCAAAATATTGATTCTGTTGATGGTTTGGGGGCGGCGTAGGTCAGAATAGGACACCCTCAGGAGTGTGGTCCCCTGTTGCCCTGTCAGATCATTGACATCGCAAGTGCTCGACTGCCATCACACGAGCTCAACTGCCATTGCACAAGCTTGACTACCATTGCACGAGCTTGACTGCCATCACACGAGCTTGACTGACATAGCACAAGATCAACTACCATCGCATAAGCATGACTGCCATCACTACTGCCATCGCATGAGCTCAACTGTCATCGCACGAGCTCAACTGTCATCGCACAAGCTCAACTGCTATTGCACGGGCTCGACTATCATCGCACAAGCTTGACTGCCATCGCACGAGCTCAACTGCCATCAAACAAGCTCGACTACCATTGCACAAGCTTGACTGCATTGTGCACGAACTACTCAGCCATTGATGGACATAAAGAATGTGAGTATTTAATCACTGTTTTTTCTTTCAGGATAATATGTTAATACACAATAGTTGCTAATTCTTTTTAATATTCAATGCAGGAGATAAATTGGGCCCAAAATCTATTTGACGCTACAGTTTGTTGTCACAAATTCAACAAGACTTGCCTCAGCTCATGACCTGCCCTTACCTGGCGTTTATCCTGATCAGGTGCTGTCTGAGCTGAGTAGCAGTAGTTCTTGTTTTTATGAAATGAATCCCTCATCTGTATTCAGAAAGAGTTTTCCTAGTTCTTGAGAAGAGCAACCAATTGACTCCAGTCATGGAAATTCTGATCCTTACAGGGGTCACTTTAACTCTTGAGGAAACTGGGAGAAAAAACTTGGTCCTCTCTCGTGGAAGCCGGGAGAGAAAACTTGGCCCTCTCTCGTGGAAGCCGGGAGACAAAACTTGGCCCTACCCAACAATCAGCTGAATTAATCAAGACATGTTCTAAAAATATTGGTCATTATTGGCATTCTGCTAGGAATATCTATTGAATTCCTTTGTTTAGTGACCATAGTCCATATATATGTTTTGAACACCTTACCAAAATAGTGACATAATCATTATAAAGCACCCACCAACAACATCTTAATACAGTTAAACTGACAAAGACTTAAAAACACCCCCATCTAATAACTTATTATGGTAAGTCATCCAGCTAATATCCCCAACCCTGCTCTTGTGCCAAGAATCATCTCTCTCATCATCGTAAGTAGTGCAAGTTACCAGCAGAGGCAACAAATCCTTCCACACCCCATCCCACCCCTTCGTCACAGTCTCTCCATCCCAGTAATCAGAACCTGCAGTCAGAGGCTTCCAAACACTTCTTGCCCTTCCAAAATGCTCAACAACCTTCATCACATGTTGCATCCGGGAAAGATTCCTTCCCTCCTTGTCGAAATGGTTAACATCTGAAGACTTGCACAAATGAAGGGCAGTGATACCCTCAGAAGGTGATCCCATCTGGTACAAGTGAATTAATTGAACCAGATTTATGTTCGGGTACTTCCATGAAGCAGGCAACACAGTCAACTTTCCATGGTGAAATCCCACAGTGAGTTTCCTGCGCTTGAGCTGTCTTCTTGTTTTTGCCACCCTTGACTTTCGAGCACCATCCTCCTGGGCAGCAGTCAGGCATTATTCAAATGTAACGAATACCTCCTCAACCACATCGCATGTTTCGAAAAAAAGGGGTCACCATCTTCATCATTGGGTACCTGTGTGTTGGGACAAGGGCAACCTCTCATGGATTATCAAGGCGTGAGATGAGTAAGTCAATGTTTTGGTTAATGACACGAGACAAGTCATACCCTTCTCTGCCAACTGATCCCAAATCAAGCTCAGAGATAACCCTCTCACACACTTCCCTAACAACCCGGGTATTACTAGCTACAAGAGCACTCCTCATCAACTCAAATGACTTCAATAACTCATCCATCTCCATCTTGAGATTCTCCACTTGTGTCACATACAAAACGTCAGTTGGTAGGCCTGTGAACTCTGGAGTGTCTTGAATCTTGTTCCAAGGGAATTTTGTCACAACACAACTTGCACAAGGAATTGGTTCAGACCAAAATGGAGAAAGGCGGAGGGCATTGTCTACATGGGTGATTTCATCTAACCAACCCCTGTGAAAAATACAGCTTGCAACACAGAATTTGAATAGTCGAAATGTTTCAGGGCAGCATCTCTCTGGTATCCTACAGGCTATCCATTCATCAAGCTCCTTGTGCCTATCCTCTTTCTCGCCTCTTGACAACCACTGAAGTCAAAATAAGGACAGCTCTCAGAAAATCTCTTACCAAAACAAACTTGGCCACAAACAAAACATCCAACATACTCGTCACCTGCAGATTCATACCTCATGTACGGATTCATCACCCCAGGCATCTTCCAATTAGCCGAATACAAATAGATGCAATGGGTCGCCAGTTGACAACTCCACATGATCCATGGGTGATTGAACCCTTAGCATTGAATGAGTCCCAAAATACTCTGGCTGGAGACCCAACTTTGCAAATTCTTCGTAGTGTTCATCTGAGCCAACAATCTCCTTCAAAATTGCATTCATCCTCTCATACTGACTAGAACCATCAAAGATTTTGCACGATGACACATCAAATACTTTGCAAATGCAAGAACGGGACAAATTGCAGGGTTCTCGGGAACTGTGTGAAGATGCCATGGATGATCAATGTGCTTGGTGCCCTCCTGGTATCCCTTGCTTGGTCCAAGATAAACAAGCAAAGCATCATCAAAAATTCCAAACAAGTCCATGTGAGAGTTGACAGCATTTTCGGCACAAGACACCATATTCCAGTCAAGGAACAGAAACAAATGAGCAGCAACATGCTCAGGATCTTGACTTGAGCAAGAATAGATGCAAGTCTGACATAAGCAACAAAGGGCATGGGATCTTCTCCTTCACTAGTGTGGAGACCACGAGCCTGCCACTCTCTTGCTCCAGTTCTTCGGGTTCCTTTCATGTAAAGAGCAATTTGCTTCTGTAAATGCTTTGCAGCAGGAGTCCCATCCTTCTCAATGCCACACTAAGTGAAAATAAAGGCAAGGGCAGAGCAGCTGAAAAGGATCCAGCACCCAGGCGGTTGTAACAGAGGATATCACCACTGTAGTGACTTCTTCATCTTGTTCTGCCGAGGCAGTTTGGCGGCTTCTATTGACAACAGTTTTCTTGACAGTCTTAAGGAAGCCAGCAAAGCAATTAAAGGTCAAGTTGTCAAATTTGATGGGAAAAGTGGAAGGATATTGTGAGTCTATGCTTTTGATGGCATTGATGATGACTTTCTTGCTGGTATCTCGGCGTGTCGATGGTGCGCCCTTCTTAGTCCTCTTCTAGCTATCCTGTGAATCTGCCTCTCTTAGATCTGCTATCAAAGCTCGACTCAAGACCCCAGGATAGAGCTCGTCATTGTCCTGGAGGTAGCAAAATAGTCTTATGATCATGGAGAAATGGTTTCCTCTGGTGGTGGGGCAATCCTTGCTTGGAGAATGGCCTGAATTTCATTGTCCAGCGCCTCCCCAAGGCCATCATCCACTTCGGCAGGAGCCACAGGTGAAGCTGCTGGAGAAGGTCCGCACCCTCCCAGTCAATTGTGCCGCAGCAGGGAGGGAGGGATGGTAGCAGGGGAGGGAAGGCAGCGGCTTCTAGAACAGTGCGTGCCTGCAGGTTCAGCTGTTGATGAAGGAAAGAATTTGTTGTGGCGACAGGGGTGGCAATTGGAACTGGGACAGTAGGTAAAGCAACAACATGAATAGTACCTTTGCCCCGTCCAGGATAATTACCTGATCTACCACCTCTGCCCCATCCTCCTCTACCCCATGCCGCCCCTACCACCACAACCTCATCCACCACGCTCTCCCTCCCTGCCATGCACTCCACCTGCAGCCCCTGGGATGGCCCCTTCCCCTAACTCCCCAGCAGCAGGAACAGCAGCAAACTCACCAAACGCTGCAGCAAACAAATTTGTGTTGGTGGCTGCAACTGGCGCTGCCGTGTCTTCTTCCAAAGATAAACCAATGTTGGTGGAGCGGGCGGTGTCACCACGTTGCCGAGCTGCGTCAATGTTGGCTTGCGATGGCATGGTGAAGTATAATCTGTCGGCGAAGATGATGTGGATGGAGACAAGGACTTCAATTAGATAGATGATGAAAGAGGCGCGAGAATTTTTGGATTATGATGTGGTGTGATGTAATGTGATGTGATGTGGTGTGATGTGATGATGTGATATTGTGTTTCTATGCAGGCTTCTGCTACACAAGAACTTCAATGGACTGAGTACTTCTGCCATTTTGCGCACGCACGTAAAAAATCAGAATTTTCACATAAAAATATTCATATAGTATCTGATGTGCTCGTGCAAGATCGTGCGTAGCACCCGATTCCATCATCAAACACGAAGCCCGTCAACTCCTGTCAAACACCAAGATCGACAATTGTATGGCCCCACGTGCATAGGACATCGGTTCCCCCCGTGAGTGCTATAAATCGTAAGTCCATGTCGACCATTTAGATCGACAAGCACACCAAAAACAGCGAGGTGAAATTATGCACAGCGCAACATGCTACAATAAGCGTGCGCATCAACAGTGTCCTGTTGCGAATTTAGGTTGCACAACACAAAAAAACATTTTAATGGAATGGACAGTGCCATGGGGCATGTTACTATCTTTTGTGTTATTTTAGATTTTACAACACTGGATCGAACATGAAATTTGCCTGAAATGCCCATGTTGTCCATACCTTGTTAAAAGCAATTGGATCTGCATTTGGTTGAAATCCCGCTAATCAAGCCTGCTCTCTTGCTTACATTCACTACTCTCTCATTCCCCCCGATCAGTGGCCACAGATGCCGTAGAAGTGGTTTGACTCCGATTGAATTTTTGTCACTCTTCTTGAAGTCAGGTTGAAGAACAAGCTGCCTCCCATTTTGCCATGCTGCCATCTTAGCACGATATCCTTTATCATAAATGTAAAGGTGGTATGACTGTTTCCTGTCTATCAACAAACACTTTGTCCTTCTCCTGAAACAACCTCTGCTCTTCCAAATAGCCTTCCCTTTGATTGAGTCAGAATCACTGACACCCCCAACCATAAATCACCAACCCCCATCCATCCACAGGTTTGACAAAACTCCCGATTTGAAACAATTCTCATTGTAGTATTGGCTGTATGTGAGGCGCTGCCGTGTGCTGAGGAAAAGCGTAGGCAGAAACATTTGTCATATCCCACATGATAGGATCCCTTCATAGCGGCTGTTCCATTTGGGTTTTCACAACAATCTATCCTCCTCGTAACTCACAAACTTTGGCCATTTCTTTCGAGCACTTGTGCACAAATCCAACTTAGCATCAACCACACGCAGAACATCCTTGCGCGCATGTTAGTGTCGTCTTTGAAACATCTTCGATTTTTGTGAGCAATCGATTCCACACATATTCAAAATACAGGAACCATTCTTCGTACCAGGTGAGACAAGTAAGCTTTCGTTTGATCGTGTTTAAATCACCATTGCACACAGTAATGATGAATGATAGCATAACGTTTTCACTCGGAAATCCTGTTCTCCTCTTCACCTGCTACTGGGCAAACCTGGCCAAACAACCGTGCATCATCAGTTCCACGGTGATTCACTTTGGTTTCAGTGATTGGTATGGCGCGGAATAATTGCTTGCTTGCTGGCATAAAATTTGTTGCGTTACCATTCTTTATCGGCATTTGGGCTGCAGCAACAGATGCATTGATTGGTATGTGTTGCTCCTGGCAGGATTGTTCAGACAATTGTTGTGCAAACAGTGCACATGTTCTATGCACTAACTCATCTTCTCCAAACATTTCACACAGCTGCCTTTTCATATTTGGGCATTCCCAGTACCCAAAGACATAGATGTTGGTTCGGACATCGTTGACTTTGGCCCAGCGCCACATGGGACAATAAGTCTGTAAGTGACATTAATCACCGCTGTTGTTGAGTTTGACATGTGTTGATTTTGCCACTTCTTCAAACATATGTTGGTCACAGACATAAACTTTGCTTGTTTTGTTTGACCTATCTGACATTGTTCTGTCCATGATTTCTTGACGTAGCAATATCTTTCCAGCTTGTCGAATAAGGACAGATTTTTTGGACTGTTGCATTTTGGTGTCTTTGGGTGTTTTGGAACTAGGTGAAACTTTGTGTGATTGCTGTTCAAATTAGTATTCTTACAGCCGAACTTACAACATCTCATGCTGACCTTCTTCTTTGAACTCATGCAATGGAAGTTCCCAGCCAGGCCTTCTACTTTGGTATTATGTTTCGTGTGGCAGTTTGAGAGCTTGTGGATGAGGGAGATGTAGGATCGGTTGTGACATTGGGGTGGAGATAGCCGTAGGGTGGAGATAGATTCAAGTATGGTGTTTTGCTTGGATAACTTCTCTTGGTTGCCATCAGCATTAGATCATTCCATCCTTTCCTAAGATGATTTGACATTGATATCAAAGCATTTGTTTCAATTCTATGACTCTCCCTTTGATCAATCGACCGTAACTTTATTAATCCCCATCCAACTGCTTTTGAATTCAAAACCTGTTCAAATCCAGCAACATTTAAGAGTAGACCAATATCAACGTAGTTCGGCTACTGTATCTCCGGTTGAAAGTCATCTTGTTTGTTGTTCTCTCTTTCATTTTGCTTCCCAATTGTTGATGAACTAAATCGATTCTTCGCTTGCGGGGTTATTGAATCAAACGAGATTACATCCGTAATGGAACAATAATCTCCGGTTTTGGTTTAATTTTGAACCGTTGTTTCCATTCCTTCCTACCTTGGGTTCCAGTCTCAAATTCTTGAAGTATATCATCCAAGGATTTTCTGTTAATCCTCGACCCCATGCTGTCTCCTGCTGCTTTGGCTAACATGAGCACACTTTGTTTCATACTCTCTAAATCATCTGCAGACCAGGTGTATTTTTTCCCAAATATCAGATCTCATACATGCTGCAAATTCCAGGATGCTTTCAGATAATGCATCATATAGTAGTAATAATAGTAGAAAAATCAGTGGAAGGTTGTGAACACAGACCACTCTTTCATCATTCTCAGAACCACAATGACAAGTACAAGAACAACATAAGATATCTGTTTCTGTGAATGCTATTGCTGACTTGTAAACTTTGTTCCTCATCAATGCTGGAATGTCTGAATACAATTTTAAGCCAACATCATTTCCATGAACAATAAGTGTTGCAGACTTGTTGTATAATGATGATGTCTTGCTGTCAAGAGCATGCCGAATGCATCTCTGTAACAGACGATATCCACTGTCAACTCTGGACTTCTTTGCAAAATCTATGAGCATTTTGGGGATTGCATAGAATATCGCAGAATCCTTCTTCCACTCGGTATGTCTTTCATCCTTGCTTGCAAATTTTGTTACCTCGGCAAGAATTTGAGAATTCTGGGTATCAACATCTGATCAACACTTCCATCTGCAAGAAATGATCCACCATCTGCAAACTTTATTTCGACAACCTCTTTCCATTTCAACATATCGTTACCAAACATTGCATAACTAGGATACAAAGGAAAAGGAACAGTGCCTTCCATGTCTTTGAATGACTTCATGAACCTCATCAAATCCAACACATCTTCTACTTCGTCACTGTCTAATTCATCTGCCCCAAAACAATCATGAACCTCAATCAAAATACGCTGTTTGCTTTCAATGCTCTCAGCAGCAGGCGAGTCTAACTCTGGGATAAGAGATTCAGTAGCACAGAGACAATACATATACTTGCATCCATTCCACTTGATCCTTGACAGTATGAACACATGATATGATTGCATTTGCTACAAGTTGAGTAACCACTGGCAGCAAGAAAGTCATGACACACACCGCCAACACCTTTGCAAATCAACACAAGAGGACCGTGGTTGATTATTGTGTTTGGTGCAGTGAATTCTTCGCAGTATAGAGAGAGGTGTTTGGGCACATCAAAAAGAAAAGTTTGCCGTTCATCCTTTGCATTTGTCGGCTCATAAACAAGAGCATCAATATAAGTCTGCACAACCTCTTCTGCTTCAATACCTGCAAAGTTTTCAGACTCCTTCCCAAAGAACTCAACTATTTCCTCTATTAGGTGTGACTTGAACTCTTTCTTCATTATTTGGAGGAGATGTTGAAACAATACACTCTCATCTTTCAATTTGTCCTTTGTATTCTGGCATGAAGATATGTGCTTTGATAATGTACTGATGCCTCAGCCTTTTAAACCACTGGTGTAAACGTCACACCCAAGAATTACCATCATCAATGCCCGTAGCTGATGATGAGATATACCTTGAAAAATTGGGTACTCAGCATCCACCATTTTTGTGTTTGAGCCATCTGGTATGAACTTAAAAGCCTTCTCAAGGTTTGCTTTAGAGGTGCAGACAATCTGCACATTTTTATGTGAAAAGCCTTTGATGCTAATGCAACAATCCCCGAACAACAATGGAATGTCAGTATCTGTAGAAAAAACCACGACTGCCCGTTTTGAAAGTATTTCACCTGCCATGAATACATCCGCTTGCCACTGAGCAGTAACCACTTCTAAGACCTTTCCCCCAGCGCTGTTCATTATGTGTGCTCCCAATAAATCGAACTCCCTCTCGAGCTCATCTTGCAAGTTTGGTATGAATGGCTTTGTCGATGCAGTCTCTGTTGTCTTCCTCTTCTCTTCCTGCTCCTTTATCTCCTTTAATAATGCCTCACGTTGTTGTAGGTTTAGAGAGTCTTCCACTAGAGACTTCTTCAACAATCTTACTTTCTGCCGCAGTAAACACTCTTCTGAACGATTCTTCTCTTTTCGTGCACGGCGGAGATTTGTAGCCTGTTTAACTTTTGGTCTGATGTCATTATCACACACTGGGCGAATGGTTAATACAGTTGCAGCCAAGTTGGCCAAATATTCTGCGGCTGCTTTTATTTTCAAATCCAACCCAAACAGAATGTTTCTAACATCAACAACAACTATTGGTGGAACCTCCTGTGCCTCTGCCAATCCTCTAGCAATGTGAGCTAATTCTCCCCGACTCAAGCCTTTAACAGCATGCAAAACCTTGATTCCGCCGTTTACACCCATAATGACAAGTCGGATGCCTTATTTTGTGTCTGAATGACACGTAAAAAGTAGGGTGAATAGTGTAAAGCGAGATCTCGTGATGTTCGAGATCTCGTGTGATTATCATGATGTGCACACGGACGAGTTGATGTTTGGTTGTGTCCGCACGAGATGATGTGTGTACAGTGTATTAATTTTTCTTGCGCGAAATAAATTATGTTGTATTACGAAATTTTTCGTGGCGTGCATAAAATGGCCATACGTACTCAGTCCATTGAAGTCGGGGTTCATTTATGTTTGGAAACCTATATGTTAGCGAATTCATAGAGTACACAAAGGCAGGCATTCTACCCTAATTATATTTTTACAACCACAAAAAATATTGCACTAGAAAATAACATGTGGACCTAAAAAACATATCAAGATATAATATTTTCAGAATTAGGTAGGAATCCTACCCCAGTTGAACTTTGGCCACACGGAAAGTGCCCTGTATCCTGCCCAATTCGGGACTTTGTGTATGTGTCATGCTGTCGTCATCATCTATGCACAATCTCTTTTTTCTTTTGTGATCTTGATCGCTTGAATTGGACGCGTTGCCGTCACGTCAGCCCCCTGCACGGCGTTAAACCGTCACGAGAATGAAAACGTCGAGTCTCTCCGTCACGTAGGTTTTATTTTTTGTACAATATATAAACATCACAAACACGGGACGTATGACATCCACGACTACGTAGAACAAATAATACATATACCCGCGAGATTCACAGCCACCATAAGAGTCGTGCCACTTTCGAGAACAATCGAATCCGAACGAATCCATCAAGATCCTGTTATCTCTCCCGTCACTCTTTCTCCCCATCGTACGTGATTAATATGGTACCGTATTGTATTGTATCGCACCGTACTATACTTATTGTACCGTACGACTCTCCCACACAACGCGCCTAACAAACAATAAAAATAAAATAATAAAAAGTAATAGAATAATTACCATACCGTCGGTCCGAAGCAGTTGTGAACCATACAAAGTACGGTACAATACAAACAAAACAATACCTGAATCACCATACCTCCTCAAGGACTCCATCCGGTCTCCGTCGTCTCACCATTGTACAATACCCCCCCTTTTCAGCTTTGCAAACAAGGTCGAATGATGTTTCTAACGAGAATCTTTCGCAAAGGGAAAGCCGCCACCGAAGCCGACGACACCGCCGTCGACGACTCGGCAGCTCACCCGAAAGAAATTCCGCCGCTGACATGGACTACCGAACCGGAAGCGTCGGCGTCCTTCCTCAATCGCCTCGCCTTCCTATGGATTCAACCCATGTTCTCTCGTGCTTCGCTATTGAGAAAGCACGGGCGATGGCTGGAGCAAGCCGATTTGGCTCCACTGGCCTCCATCGATCGAACGGAGGAAGTGGAGGCCTTGTTCGAAAAGGCTTACGCGGAGTACGTCCCCAAGAAAAAGAAACGCATCGACCCCGACGCCCCTCAGTCCTCATCGGAGACACCGGAAGAACTGGAGGCACGTCTGGCCCACGCCCTGATTGCCACATCCAAACGCCGCCTTATCGTCGCGGGCGTCGTGCGCTTTATCAACACTGCGCTTCAATTCACATTCCCCATCTTGCTGAATCTCATTCTCTCATACTACCAAGACGTGCAGAGTGGGGTCATTACGTCCCAAGATCCGCCCGCGGTTTATTACAAGGGGTATTGGTTGAGTGCGCTTCTCATGGTGTTCGTGGGAAGCAAGGCTGTCACGGAGAGTGCCTATTTTCATCTCATGAATCGATGTTCTTGGAGGTGAGCTTATTGCATTTTGACGTCAATTAACTGGGACATTATTTCTCGACAATGTAACGAACCATGTACAAATCAACGTCCTTTCAATCGTGTTATTTCCCAATCATGCATTTACAGAATCAAAACAGCCGTCTCTTCCTCCATCTACAGAAAATCCCTCCGCCTAGCTTCTTCCGAACAACAAAAGACCACTCTTGGTGAAATAGTCAACCTGATGCAAGTGGATGCCTCCAAAATAGAAGCATTTGTTCTGCAAATTCACGTCATGTGGGATGGTTTGTTTCAAATTGCGGGATACATGGCCATCCTCGGGAATTTACTTGGATGGACATGCCTCGTCGGTCTTTTGATCATCGTGTGTGCCATTCCTGTCATGGGAAAGATCACCGGTAAAATGTTCGGGATGAATCGCAGCATGGTAAAGTACACCGATGATAGGGTCAAGACCGTCAATGAGGCGTTGCAGGGGATGTTGTGTGTGAAAATGTACACGTGGGAGGAATCGTTCGCGGAACAGATTGATGTCTACAGAAAGGGGGAGTTGGCTTCATTGAGAAAGATGGCGAGTCTGAGAGCCTTTTTGAGAGCTTACATGAGTAGTTTGCCCCCAATTGCGGCTGCTGGTGAGTGATTTAATGATTACGTTTTCTGCTCTCTCTTGTTAATGTTCTAACACGAGTATCTTACAATTTTCAGCCACCTTCTTGGTCTACGTGTACGCATATGAGGGGACCATTTCTGCATCCATCCTCTTCTCTTCAATCGTTGCGTTCGAAATGATTCGAATGCCGTTGATGTTCTACCCAATGGCCCTTGCTCAATACGTCCAGTGTAAAGTGAGCCTGAAGCGTGTTGGTGCATTCCTTGGTTATGGAGAGGTGAATCAGTGTGGGTATACCCGTAACGTGGATAAGGAGGGCGAGATCATTATCGAAAATGCAACGCTCTATTGGATGGATCCCAATACTCCTGTACCAAGGTCAGCATTGAAGCAGAAAGACTCATCAGTGGATGGTTCAACTCGTTCGTCTGGATCTAAATCCAATGCAGGCAAGAGTCTGCGTCGCTTTTTACCATCCAAGTCGTCTGCTCTTTCGTCAACTGCTGGAGATGCTACAGACCACGCTGAAGAAGATTTAGTTTATCCGTCCGCTGTCATGACAGATTTAACCATCAAAGTACCGCATGGTGAGCTCTGCGCAGTAGTAGGTCCAGTTGGGAGTGGCAAGTCCACTCTTTGTGCATCTATATTGAACGAAGCTGTTCTGGGTGAAGGGTCCAGTGTTGTTCTCAATGGAAAAGTTGCTTTTGTCGCCCAGACGGCTTGGATCCTGAACAAGACAGTGCGTGATAACATTCTGTTCGGATTGCCATACAATGAAGAAAAGTACAACAAGGTCATTGATTCATGCTCCTTGAGGCATGATTTGAAGATTCTCGAGGATGGTGATTTGACGGAAATTGGAGAAAGGGGAATAAATTTGTCGGGCGGGCAGAAGCAGCGTATTTCTGTCGCAAGGGCAGCTTATTCAGATGCAGACGTATTCATCTTTGACGACCCGCTTTCAGCCCTTGACCCTGAAGTAGCCGAGAGAGTGTTTGAAGAATGTATTCTTGGCATGTTAGCAGGGAAGACTAGACTTCTAGTTACCAACCAATTGCAATGCTTATCAAAATGTGACTCCATCATTGCTTTGAGCAAGCATGGAAAAGTTATAGAACATGGCTCTTATGGAGAACTCATGAATAACGAGGAAGGGGAGCTGACTCGATTGCTTACTGGAGTTGCTCAGTCACGAAGATCCACGAAAGAAGACAAGGCATCTAAAATCACCGATCCTGCTAAAGCTGAAGTTTCTATTCCTGGGAAGGATACCAAGAAATTAATGACATCTGAAGAGCGTCAGACTGGAAGCGTACAGATTGGAGTCTATCTCAAATATATTCAAGCCGGAGGTGAGGACTTGGGGATTGTAGTTATTTGAGGCTGTCAGCCTTCTAGGTTGCTGTTCCTTAGCTTGAACCGTCTCTTGGCACTCACGACTTACACCATTGATTTCTGCAGGAGGCTATTTTTTGTTTTCCTTGGTGTTGTTCTGGTATCTATTATCAGCAGGAGTCAATCTCATGTCATCCCTGTGGCTTTCAATATGGACTGCAGATTCTTCGTATGTCCGCCAATCTGAGTCATTCTATATTGCTGGTTATGCGCTGACTGCAGTATTGATGGGTATTGTTACCTTCATTCGTACCTATGGTCTCGCCAGATTTGGTGTTCGTTCATCATCCACTTTACACGGACAAGTTCTTCGATCTGTACTGAGGGCTCCAATGAGTTTCTTCGACACAACTCCAACAGGGAGAATTCTATCTAGATTTTCGAAGGATATATTCTCAGTCGACCAGGAACTTGCTGAATTTATCGATATCTTCATTTTCATTGTAATTCAGCTGATAGTAGTGATTGCCACTATCATCATCGTAACTCCCTTCTTCGCCGTCGCGCTCCCGTTCCTCCTATTCCTTTACTTTAGAGCAATGAATTACTTCCGCCAAGTTTCAAGGGAGACTAAACGGCTAGATAGTGTTTCGAGATCGCCTGTCTTTGCTCAATTCAGTGAGACTCTTGGAGGGCTGAGCACTATCAGGGCTTGTGAGTAGGATATTTTATTTGTACTGTCTCTCCTATTTTTTTGCGCGGCACTCTTCTAATAACCTACCAAATCTTACTATTTAGATGGAAAGTCACAAGATTTTCGCCAACAGTTCGAAACAATTCTTGACAACAACACTCAGACAGTGTACGCCAACAAAGTTGCAGATCGTTGGCTTGCTGTACGATTGGAAACTATTGCTGCGTGTGTAGTTGGTCTTGCAGCGATTTTCTCTACACAAGTGGTTGTTTCAAACGGGGCTACTGTTGGAAATTCTGCCAATTTTGCTTCGTTAGCAGGCATCTCTCTAAGTTATGCTGTAACTGCGACAGGTATGATGCAATTCGTAGTTCGAGCATTCGCTCAGGTAGAAGCGGCCATGAATTCCGTTGAAAGGATTGTTTACTACACGGATGAAATACCACATGAAGCAGCAACTACATCTACTGAGCTTGAGGCAGAAAAATCTCTTCCTCCAACTAACCCATCGCGAAAAGCTGTGGCAGCCGCAGGAGGAATGGTTGTGCATCCAGATAAAGAGTGGCCTCAGAAGGGTTCAATAACCTTGACAAATCTTAAAATGAAGTATCGACCTGAAACTCCACTAGTGTTGAAGGGATTGAATATCACAATTGGTGCAGGTGAACGAGTTGGAATCGTGGGAAGAACAGGGAGTGGTAAAAGTTCGATGCTACTGATTCTCATGCGACTAGTTGAACCGTTCCTGTCGGATGAAGACTTGGAAAAGAAGTATGATCCCCCCCTGGTGATTGACGACTTGGATTGCATGAGAATGGGTCTGCTGGACTTGAGGTCAAAGATTGGAATTATTCCTCAGTCTCCCGTCCTTTTTTCTGGCACAATCAGGAGCAACATGGTAAGACCTTTCAAGAAGAGTTTTCCTTTACTATTTGCTCATATGTAACATTAAATTGCAAATAATGATGTTTGTTAAGGATCCATTCAACAAGTACACCGACGAAGAAGTGTGGGCGGCGATAGAGCATTGCAGAATGAAAGATGCTGTTGACGCCATGCCAGATGGTCTGCAGTCCATAGTTGCAGAGTATGGGGAGAATTTAAGTCAGGGACAGAGGCAACTTCTTTGTTTAGGCCGTGCTTTATTGAAGCATTGTCACATTTTGCTATTGGACGAAGCCACATCATCTGTTGACTTTGAAACCGACAAAGCAATTCAAACTACGATTCGTGAGGCATTCAAAGGGTGCACTGTATTGACGATCGCACATAGAGTTAATACAATCATGGACAGTGATAAAATTCTGGTTATGAACGACGGAACCGTATCGGAATTTGATGCACCAGAAGAACTTTTGAAGAATGAAAAATCTCTGTTCAGTGATATTGTGAGCCACTCGAATGGTGATGTCATCGCTGAATAATGAGGTAGATTGAAATGTTCCTCCGGACCGAAGAACAATTCCGAAGTAACTACCTAAACGAATCAAAACTTGATATAATAATTGCGCGCCTAATCTAAGACTGATTTCTTCACTACCTTATGGCCATTCACCTAACAACCAGACTAATGAATCAATTCAATTTGCGGAAACTGCTCCTTGGAGCGGGTATCGCTGTAAAACTTTCCGCCACACCCCTCAACACTCGTTCGAATTTGGTGAATCTTGTTGACGTTGTCGATGTGACCAGCATAAAGAGCCCATTACCAACCACTGACGCTGATATGTAAGCTTTTCGATCACTTCAAAAATCAAGTGACGTGGCAAAAGAGATTGTGTTCAGTGTCCTGATCTTTCACACTACAAGGGAGGTACAGGTGTCAATGCATGGCTCATAAAACGAACTAACCTTTCTCTCATGGCAGGAGTCAGGCAAGTAAAACTTGCAGAGTAAACAGTCATTCCATTGCTTGATTGCGATATCTTTTTGATTTTGATGTCTGTAGGTGCACCATACATGCCTTTTATCAGTTTCACAGTATTGCTGAGTTAGTATGTAAATTTGGTTTGCTTAAAAATCATGCACCATAATGTCCCTTCACTCACCAAATTTACCCGTAGACCCGAATACAACTTCTGATAAGACAGCAGGTTTGACTTCATCCATTGTTGTGATTCCCTTAGGCAATTCGGCTACCTGAACAAATGAGGATTCGAACCCCCCAGCGATATCGCGAGCTTCGATTCCTGCTGCACTTCTAAGCAATGGCTGCAACGCGGACACATTATTGTAACAGTCGGCAGCAGATGTGTTGGTACGTTGTGACCTAGACGAGTGACCAAATTGAGCATTTAACTTTCACTTCTCACCCAGGGCGCGGAAAAGGTGACGAAAGCGGGAGTTCCGTCCGGAGCAAGCAATTCATTGGTCAAATCTTCCCCGTTTGACGTAGACGCCACGGCTTCCGGATCTCGGAAGACAACACCAGTCACCGGCCTTGTCTTCCCCAGTCCGCCGACTCCACCGTCAAATGCATTCGAGATGCCGCATTCGTTGATTGGCGATAGCATAATAGCTAACGACGACGCAAGACTCCTGGACACGAATTCCGCCCGAGAGGAGGCGTCGTTCCGTGAGATCCAGAGGGACACAGGGGTCCTCAGTACCGGAGACTTGCATTTGATATTGGGCGAGAGTGTGAAGGCCAATCCAGTCGCATAGACATTGAACATTAAAATCAAAAGCATGCGCATCTCGTCGGAGGGCTGTATTGGGCTGTGTACGAAAGTGGGGAGGGTGGGGCAGGGATCTGGCAGTGGTGGGGCTACACACTTCTCTGCACATGCGGCCCCTCGATAGCCGGGGCCGGTAAGTGGATTCTAGTGATATGTAAATTAAATTTTTCAACTATTACGCAAAAGTGAAATAAGTGAATTTTATTTATGATGTATTATCTTACAGTCCTTTGTCAGTGGGTAGTGAATAGGATACATATTACAGTATGACTTTGTATGTCGTGTTCGCATTTCCCGTCGCGTTAACTTCTCGTTCTCTCCATTTGCTCCGTCGGCATGTTCATAAAACTTCTACAAAATTACAACATCCAGAATAAACATCTCCCAGAAACAATACAACAGCAATTCAGCAACATGGCATTGCGTGGAGTAAAAGTATTAGATTTTTCCCGTGTGCTTGCAGGGCCATTTTGCACCATGGTAGGTCTGCTGCGATAATCGATGCAGAAAACAAAGCATCAAGTCTCCCTAACGCTGCTTTGTAATTTCAGCTCCTTGGCGATGTGGGTGCATCTATTCTCAAGATCGAAAGGCCTCCAAAGAAATGTGGCTCTGAATGTGAAACGAGAGGATCGCGACTCTGGGCTGCTCGACGAGGAGGAGGTATTGGAGGCGGAGACGATTCAAGGAGGTTCGGCCCGCCTTTCTTGCCTCATAGCAAGGAACATTTGACAGAAAACGTGGAAGACGAGTAAGTTTTTGTCTGCTGTCGCGTTTGATTCTTACATAACGTTGAAAACAAAGCTTATCATGTATCATTTATATTCGTAGGCGCCTTTCAACATATTACCTTGCGGTCAATCGAAACAAGCGATCCTTTGCTCTTGATCTGTCACACGAGAAAGGGCGAGACATAGCGAGGTCCCTTGCGAAAAATTGGGCAGATGTGGTGGTTGAGAACTTCAAGCCAGGGACTATGAAAAGGATGGGGCTGGACTACGATGATTTAAAGGTAATGATATTATTCGCATTGGTTGAAGGACTTGTCAAGCGCCAATAGTATCTAACACTATTCGCTGTTCCTTCAAAAAAAGGATGTTAATCCAGGTTTGGTGTACTGTAGCATTTCTGGATATGGTCCTTCAGGTCCTTGGTCGGAACTACCCGGCTATGATGTTGTCATTGCGGGTACTCACGGCCTCATGAGCATAACTGGAAGCCCTGATGCACCGGCAAAAGTGGGCGTTGCCATGACGGATATTGTTACCGGAACTCTGGCACAAGGCGCTATTCTCGCAGCGCTTTACAATAGACAAGCTCACCCCGAAAAGGCAGGGCAGAGAGTTGATTGTGAGTCGATTGTATGTGGTTTATCGCAATGTATTAAAACCATCATTAACTTATTTTGCAATCCTCCCTCAAGTGAGTTTGATGGAGTCCCAGCTTGCTTGTCTTTCGACTGCGGCATCAGGCGCGCTAAATGCAGTGGCCGGCACACCCCCGCCAGGACGTAGGGGTACTGCTCATGAGAACATAGCGCCATATCAAGCCTTTAAGTGCAAGGATGGTGAATACTTTGTCATCGGTACTGGCAACGACAAACAATTCTTCATGTTATGTGAAACTCTAGGGAAACCAGAGCTTGCTACTGACAAGCGCTTTTTGACTAATGCGTGCAGAGTTGCAGCGCGCGATGAGCTTGTTTCTCTCCTCGAGGACGCGTTTGCGGCAAAAAATAGAGGTGTGTCTATACAATACACATTTTTGTTTGATCTGTCCCACACAATGACTCATCATTTCAATTACCACCAATCATATTTAAGATGAGTGGTGGGAGTTATTCCGTGGACATGGGTTTCCTTGCGGACCGGTGAGAAATGTGAAAGAAGCATTTGAATGTGACCAAGCAAAGTACAGGAAGATGGCTCTTGAAATAGATCATTCAGTAGCTGGACATGTCATTGTGCCTGCACACCCAGCAAAATATAGCAGATCCCCAATTGCCGATGGAAGTTTTGCACCCTTGTTGCCTCCTCCAATGCTCGGGGAACATACAGAGGAGACTCTGGTCAATCTGCTAGGCATGACCTCAGATGAAGTCGATAAGCTCGAGGACGAAGGCATTGTTAGTTGTTGGAGGAATAGTAGCATCGTAAAAGGGGCTCAGAGTGTAGCTTAAACGAAGAGATAGACGGGAGTATGACGAAAGTATAAAACTTAACGCTGGAATTCTTATGTTATACTTGAGTAGATTCGTGTCTTACCTCATGTCCTAACAAAAAATGATTCCCAAACTTTTTCTTGTATCAATCATAACAATAATGAAAAGGATGTGTCTCATCAACGTTTTCTGCAAGCATGTAAGTTTAAGTTTCATGCATACCATTGTTCCCAAACATATAGTAATCAAATTGGACAGACTGCGCTCAATATTTTATAAAACCCTTGAGACTTCAGCATTTTAAAGTGAAACGTTTTATTCCTATTTTTATGAGACATGTTCATATATGGCATAGTGTTATGAAGGTTAGATGTACAAATGATCAACGTGATAATATTATATTCTGATTGGAAATATTGATTATTTGGAACTGAATTCTAAGTATAACCCTGTCTGTGTGTTTTACGATAATATTGAAAAATATTAATAACATCAAAGTATTTTCAATTGCTGCCATGATCACCAACAGGGAAGGATTCTGAATTTATCCCATTAGAAGAGATTGGTCATACTGAGAAAGTCAAGCATTGAGTTTATAAAATCAATATTTTACATGAAACTCTAGAGTGGAGCCTTCCCAATACTACCCTGGAAAAAATCCGTACGCAGCAATGGTCTAAATATGATCTAGTTTTTCAAAACGGTGTTCTAAATTGAGACCTTTGAAACTACCCCTTGAGGTATTTTCACAGGACTGAACTTTTCTATCCTCAATTCCTAATAGTCTTGAGATGGAGCATCATGTAAAAGCACCGTACAAACTTGTATTCTACTAACAGATGCATGTGGTCACCTTCAATGTATCATCATCCCTGCAGATCTCATTGCATGAATTCACCAACATGCATGCCGCGGCACTGTTCATCTACAAGGAACATAATCTCAGCAGTCCAGAAGCCATGGGAGTTGCAAATTTTACCAATAAAGAGTCTAAGAATGGCATCTTCCAAGCTTGATTCTGCCCATTGGTTTCCAGCCCAATAAATAACGATCTTCTGTGAATGACAAGGGAGAATTGGAGATGGCCATGACTCCAGACATTCATCACCTGTCATTTTGTAGTACAGAAAATTAAACACCTCTTCTTGCAATGCATTATTCAACACTCAATTCATCATTCAACAGTCCATGGATGACTCATCTATTTCACTTGGCATAGGTTATTTAATTTTGTGGAAACTATAACCAATCAATGTCAAAATCAAAGATCAAACAAAGACAATGGAAAGGATGGCAAACTATGAGGAACAACAATTAACATCATAAATGAACATACCATCAAGATGAAATCCCCATGTCATGTCCAAACGGCACAGTGCAGTGGAGGATAATTTCCTGCTGTCTTGCCTGCTACGCAGCTGCTAGTAATCATTAAACTTAATTAAAGTTTGGCAGGAAACATTTGTCAACTTGGAAATGTTACCAAGGATACAACTGAATAGGTTGACATAGTTTAGCACATAGGAGAAGAGGGGCTCTGGTTGGAAACAATCGAATGCCGAATCCCACAACAGTTATTCTCATTCAGCACATGCAAAATATGCTCTCTGGTCGGACACATTCTCTAATGTATTTGAGTATAGTACTTCATTTGAGTTGAAACACTTTTTTGCAATTCTTATTCTTAGCTGAGCTAGCGCCTCCTATTTAGTTGTGTTGTGGAGTGCATTGAACGGCCAGTTGAATGCCCGAGCAGCCCCATTATTTCCCTGCCAAAAGAATTTGTATGTTCTTCACTTGCGTGACTGACGCTTGATGATGGAAGAATGCGAGCAAAGGCATCTTGATACAAATCAGTGGGCGCGACCGTTATCTTTCTGACAAAGATCTGAGCCAAGTATGAAAGACCGTAGTAAGCATCGAAGAAGAATAGACCGATCAAAGCGAAAACAAACATCTGAGCACTTAGATACAGGTTTGCGACAACATGTACATTTGGTTTCATAAAATCCAATTCATCTGTAGCATCACTTGGTTCTACTATCCAGTCAAACGCATTGGCAAGGATTTGAACACCTGGGTTGACTCGCAACGAACAAATATGAGAATGGAAATGAAAAAACTATGATGTATGAAACGACACGAAAGAATGATTCTTACCTGCGTCATACACATCCTTCGGGTAGTCTGAATGCATGTCGCAATGTTGATGTGAGAGGTGTACATTGACAGCGACTTGCTAATACTCAAGACATCAAACCTTACCAATACCATCAAAAGAATCAGTAACTCTCTCCTTGGTAAAACTAGGACCGTCGAGAACAAAAGTGGCCGATGACAAAACTCTAAGTTCGCGATACATTCGACGTGTGTCTTCGAGGCTTAGCTCACTCATCTGGACACGTTTCTCGTCGCTATTGAGCGCAGGTGTGTTAATGACAGGAGGGACAAACCAAACCACAGGAATCCCTTGTTCCCGTAAGTAGTTCAGCTCAAATGCGAGTTTTGTCACCGTTTCTACATACGATTGTTGGTCTTCGTCTGTGGCTGCCATGTGGAGCTTATCCCATGCGCCTCCACCAGCTATTAGCAAATCCGGCATAGGTTTTCCAGACGACAAGCCCGTGGTTCTCATGCTCTTGAGTTTCGTCACTATGTCAACACTCAAAGGCGACCATTTGTACTCGATGTTTGCTGAAGTAAATAGTCTCCTTAGATCAGAATGTGATGCAACCCCTTCGTATTGACCGGCGTCATAATCACCCATGGATCGACAAAGAGCGTAGAATAGGCTTCTGACCGAAGAGTCTCCGATGAAGGTGACCCTCTTCTGTAGCAATGAAGACTTAATGTCATTAATGCCGCGAAAACGAAAGCCGCAATTGATGGGGTCATCATTTGGCCATACCCATTGCTTCCCGACGATAAAATCCTCACACTCCTCGTACCCGAAATAGTTAATACTCTCTTGCAATGAGGATCTGACACTGCAAGCGTGTATAGGAAGCCAAAACCCTCGATTGACATGGTCAATGCATGACATATTCAACGCACCAATGGTGCCACTGTAACACGCCCATCCATACCAAACAAGACTTATCGTAAAGACAGACATGACACCAGATATTGGGACAATGACTTTAGTTACATTTGACTCGGCCGCTTCAGTTGACGACGGTCTACCTTGCGATCTTGATCGGTACTCCAACCATGTCGTATCCATTATCGTCTGATACAACAATACGCCCAAAATGATAGTGATGGTAAAAATAGAACCGAGGGTCAAAAGATCAGTCCAGCATAATAGCTTTGCAAAGGAGTACAAGATCAAGAGGCCAAACGTGAAAGCAGATGCAAGAATAATGGAATTTTGTTCTTCATTTTCTGGTAGGAGCATTTGTCGTAGGATCTGTGTGAGATTATTCAGCGCTCTTGCAGTGAAAAGGATCACAACACACACCACCACGAAGTTAACGTTTGGATATCCCGGGACAAAAATTGCAAATTTCCCATGAAATAAAGTATGTCTGGACAGCAGAAATATTTCGAGACTATATTGACCCATCCAACTGAACAGGCGGTTGTGATTTTCTCTTAATCCATGACTCAAATTTCGCACGTAGAGGAAAGTCAAAATAGGTACGATGCCAAAATAAGTATGAGTATTGTTGTATGAAAAATGCTGCAAAGGACCCGCGGCCCAAGATATAGTGGCACCTATCAATACCAAGAACATCGAACCCTTGGCTATAATATTGGTGATAAGTGACAATGACTCGATTCTTCTTAACTGTAGACTCGAGATCGGCTGATTAATCGCATAGACAGCACCCGAAAATGCAGCCAAATAATGTAAATGAGTAAGAGAGCGCCATTCCCAAAACATCCGAGCCATTGAGTCGTCTCCGACCAATTTTGTCAGCGTGACGTCAGAAAGAAGCATCAGACACTGGTAGCAATCAAATATTACGAAGTTTCCCATGATGCAAATTAGCAAAGATAGACAGGAATTGTGTTGATGTTTGGAAATACTCGTTAAGGTACGAACACAAACGCAAGTATAAGACATAAAATAACACTAAAGAACTCACTGCAAACGCAAGCATCTTGAGCCGAAACTTGTATTTGTTGTAATTGATCGAATAGTAAACCCTCAATACAGACCAAATTAACATGAAGAAGAACGAGTGAACTGGGCAAACCACATAGTATTCAACAAGATTGTTACCAAGAGCTAGACTGAGGAAAATTGCAGTCCAATTCCACCGAAACAGGATTCCAAGGACACGTGATAACCCATAACAGTGTGGAGTGAACTCCGTTGGAGCTTTTTGTATGTTGTCGGGGTGATAATAATAGTATGACGTGTGACTGTACCCAGTTAGAAAGAGAAAACAAGAAACTGCTATTGTCTCCATATTGCGCCATGCGGGTGAGACAAGATCAAGTGCACCGTTTGGTTGATCAACAGCATCAGCCGTCGCCATGTACGTTCCACTTTGTCCTGCACTGCTGTACTGGTAAACTAACAGAGCCGCAGATAGGAATCCTTTCCATTCCAATGCTTGTAACGGGTTCAACACATCGTCCACAGGATTCCACTCCCGCACAGTTCCTTCGTCGTTGGTCGCGCGAAGGTTTAGACCGAGAACACTGAAGCATCTCTCCAGCCAACCTCTATTATCGTGTTTCGCGTTTTCAAACGCATCATCTATGGTGTCGTGGTCTTCGTGCCCTAAAACCTCCTCTAACATGATGTCTTCTAAGCGCTTGCTGAGACCCGATTGACTGGATCCTCTCGAGACGGTAGACCTTTCGTCACGGCGAAAGCCAGGCTTAAGATTTGAACGTGGAGGATGTCGAAGAGGAACCTCTCCATCTTTTAGCGAATAAATTTCAGTACTACTATCTCGTTGATTGTTAGTAGCTTTGGTTTTTGATTGCGCTTTGATCTCCCGCTTCTTTCCATCATTGCGTTGCCAACTGATGAAGCATGAATACGCCACAAGTACAATCATCCATGATACGAATTGGTCGGCATTGAATTGCAAGGCTTCATTGATAACTTTCCCCGTTTGCGATCGAGTTGAACTGGGGCTGCCATTTAGGGGATACTTGTCCATTAAATAAATGGCAAACAAAACCAGACCAAAAAGAGTCATGTGATATAAGAGAACAAATGTTTGGACGAACGCAGTCTCTTGCAGTCTGATGTTCATCACAGTATTTCCTTCCGTAGAGCCTGGAGTATTACGAGCATGTGCCACAGATCGTGATGACCCCACGAATTGCGGGTGATTCGGCCGTGGTGGCTTTCTCGTATGTTCGACTGCGTGTTCATTAGAATTACTGGGGAGGGCAGTGTCCGCGGTTTCAGCGACATCAGTATCTCCCCTAGAATCTACTACACGGCCTGCTCGACTGTCGAGCTGTATTGAAATTTCGCTTTCGGCGCTCTCGGGAAAAGGCGACTTGAGTTTGATAGATGTCGCAGCCGAAATAGCTGTTACCAGGAGATTCGATGTAATGAGATTCAGTGAGTTTCAGAGACGGCATTAAAGAGCAGCTCAAGTAGGCACTTCTGCACACACCTCTCCTATCTCCTAACAGCAACGCTCTTGTCATCATACTAACAGTGGCAAACGTCAAACTACCGAATAAGATAATCATGGCAACTGTGGAGGCGGCAATATCTTCTAGCGGATCCGCCGCATGAGAGACGGACGCCGCTGTTCGCGAAGAACCTCCCATGTGGCTCATATAGTTTGTGGCGCTATCAGTGAGTTCCTCTCTGACCTTGATCGACTTGTTGCAGCATTACTACAGATTACTACTGTACTTTGGAGGCCACGGGGTCCCCGGAGGGTCGCAGGCTGTCGCAGGTCTCTCAGACGCAGGTTTTTTTCCTCAGGAGAGCAAAGGTGGTACGATAATTGCACCACTGCAGGTAGAACACTTCGCAGTATGTATATAAGAGTGAAATAAAGTGGTACCATAATTCTGAGTTTACCGCATTAGCTTGGGTGCCTTTCGACCACTTTCATCGTTGTCTCAAAGCAAGAGGTAGTGAGAGATATCAATCGAATGAGAAATACATGGAGCCATCCCAATACCTATTATTCAGAGCTTCTTTTGCAGTTGTGGCTAGAGAATAAAGTTTCCTATTCCCTAAAATTGTACAATGCTGCCACCAATGTTCATCTAGATATTCGTTTATGAGCCATTAGAAGACTCTGCATGCTCTGCATTGAAAAGAAACTTCCTTTAGCTGCTGCATTTTCTTTTAATACATGTGTATTACAAGTTATATATTTTATTATTAAAAGATAATTGAAAAAGTGTTAACTCCATTTTAGATTAAATTATATGCTGCCATTTTCAGGAATTGTTTGTTGATTGAATTTATAAAATCTAAATGTATTTTTCATTAGCATTGGAAATAATATCAGATTGACTCAGTTGTTCTTTTCAAAAATATTTTCTGCCTCACTGGAGTGTTACAATTGCACAGGATCAAAATTGTGCACAAACTGCAGTTGCCTACAAATCATAACAACCCCCTCCCCAATATTGATTCAAAATTATTATGTTGTTAAACAAAAATTAGGGTTTATAACAGTCTTGCTTGGTTGCAAATTCATGCCCCCTCTACCATTCTAATTAAATGCATTTGAAGCAAAGGACTCAAATTTTCTCTGAACAAGACTCCACCACTGCCCTGAGTGCCATGACAGCAATTGAGACACAAGAGAAGGCAAAGAACACAGTCGGAACAGTCAAAAACCAAGTCTTTCAACTGTACTCCATCCAAACTTCTCTCGGAGGAGATAGATACCCTTCAAGAAGATCATGGCCGAATAAGTTGCTGTAGTCCCCACACCCACACATAATTCTAGGGGTAGAAGATACTATCCCATACAGCAAGACTTAAAAGCTTCTTCATCAAGTGCATCACCTTCAACTTTGTGCTTCTAATATGATATGGCAGAGGTGTGACGGTATTACATCAGTTGTAATAGAAAAATCCAAGCAGGGGGTCTATCAACTTTCAGGCAATTTGTGAAGCATATCTAGCAGCTGAATGGCCATGTAAGTCTACTTTTCTCTTTCTTCTGCACTCATAGAAAGAATGACAAAAATGGTATGCCCTTTGATCATGCCATCTTGGAAGTGAAATCCTATGTGCGCATCCTGGGGCACGGCAAGGCCAAAAACAAGACCTCCAATGATCAGAACACCAGAGCATTCAGAAGCTTTTGTAAAAACTAAAGCACACCAAAGAGTCGTTCCCAACTAATCATGAGCAGCCCAAAAAGATGGGGAAAGAAGCCATCCATTGATTCCAATGAGAGCAAGATGGTGTCGTTTGTGATTCAATAAACCCTTTCCCAAGAAGAACCACTCAGATGAAAAGCATTACATCTTGTGCCAAATGTACATGCATGTACAGCAAACTCACAACACATCTAACTACTGCAAATATGTGGAGGATAGCAGTTTCAAAAAAGGTTATGCAATACTGCAGCTAACAAGAAATATACCATTACCACTCACTTGCAGCTTTCTGGAAGAACCAGTAAAAATGCATTTTGTTGAGCAAAGATATTATTTTTTGGCAAGTTTGTTATGGTATTCAAGATTATATAACTTAAAAATCTACCTTAGTTTGTTGAGAAAGGTAGTCATTCTTACTGTCTTAACTAGTTGCTTATTGTATCTGGTGCCAAGCTTCAATCATCCAAAATTACAGGAATGTCTGTAATTTATTACTTCATTGAATTCTTGCTATAAAGCGGCAGACTTTTGCAGAGTTTGCAGACTTTGCAGACTGTAGCAGGCTTCAGCAGACTCCACAATGTTGTCAAAGTCTGCAAAGATCTGCCAAAAATCTAGAAATATGTGTAACATACATTTACAATCAGATTGGTAATCATGTAGGAATAGTGCACGAGTTTTAGGGCTTCACTTCACAAAATCAGGTGACAGTTAAACAACATTGTAAGGCCATTCACCCGCGAGTGCGCTATACGCCGGGCTAACGTCTTTTTTTGAGCTCATTACCTATTTTTAAGCCCAGACGGGTTGTGTCCATGTCTGGGCCCGATCGAGATTTTGTGATTTTTTTTCATCCGGAGCGCTAAATCCGATTTCTCTGCGCAAAAAGCAGCTCCGTTTGCCCGGAGCGCTAAACCTGTCGCCCATTCATTTTTAGATCATATTCACTGTACCAGTTTAATGTAGTAGAGACGCGTTACATCTGGCGTTCGTACGTAATGTACCAGATTCTACAGAACGCAAAAAAATAAAATCGCGACACTACTTTCCTACACCATGAGAATTTCCGCCACCGCCACTGCATCACCTCGATCTTGGCCAATACCATCACAACACCAGGTCCGCCACGATTGCCCTCACCGCAACATCACCCAGGACCATTCTGCCGCTTGGTTCGGTCAGATTCCCCGTATTTTACGAGGAATCACACCATTTCTACAGGCTGAACTATGTTACACGGCCACCATCATGGCCGGGAGGGGGAAAGATGGGATTTCAGGGCAGGTAAGTTCATTTTTGAATTCAATCCTCTTCCTTTTTTCCCCATAAATCATTAAATTTGTTTCCTTGTTGCTCTTCCTTAGGTGTTTGCCTAGGTTTCGCTAGGCTGCCTTCCTCCTTTTGATGGTGATGCCTCACCATCCACACTGAAGACTTAACAATCAACCGCAGTACACTGTAGAATTTGGATGGGTTGAGCTGGCATGGGAGGTTCTTGATATGGTAATAACCATGATTTTGTGGATTCACAAATAAGAACTGATATTTGTCATCTGATGAAGGAACCTGTAAGTGGACGTGGTGGTGGTTGGCAGCTCAAACAAAATTGGGGCCACACTATCAGGAAATTCAGTTGTTTGTTTTAAATGAAATGAAACCAATCGAAGCCGAGTAATAAGAATAAGCAAATTTAATAAAATAATCTATTGCAATTAATCTTTAAACATATTTTCAATGGTTAAAGTAGGATTTATGATGGATTTATGCAGTCATCTCTATGGCAGCAGTGGCTATCTGTCATGATATACAGTTAATGGAGGAGTTATTTCTCCTAACTCTTTTCAATTTCAAAAGGTGCGCATCTGAAGTGTGAGCTGATGGAGAGAAAGTTCAAGGGGTTGCTGCTGTAAAGTTGCAAATAATGAAAAACTATTGATTGTTACTTTTATCAGATGTTTGTTAGAATATCAATCAATTTTTATACTATGACCCTTCCTTAGGCACTTACTGGGTTTTTCCGGAAGATTCTCTGCTTTTCCCAGCACATCATCTATGGACTTCCATCTTATTCTACAAGACTAAAAATAGAGACTCCAAGAGCTTCTCAGAGGGATTCTACGAAAGGACATAGAACTCTTACTTATTTTATCTCTATTTTTGAGACATTCTAGTCCTAATTATTTTAACTCACAATATTTAACTTCAACTTTACTCTACATCATTACCACTTTACACACTAAAATTACTGTCTACGCTAGGGGATGCCCTACATAGCCAGTCAACACCCATCGAGCTCCAAAAAATATAACACGCTTCCTCTGCGGCAAAAGAGACAAGTCAACAACGTTGAGAATTGATCACTCTCAAGTATCACAGTAAGTGAAATTGTTGCAAAACCAAAGTTACAAACGTCAACATCGTCAATCAAAAACACCGGTCAAGTTAACTTCAACAGGCACGTCAGCCAAGCAAGTCCGTGAACAAACAACAAGTTCCAACCATTCCGCCCAGAACAAGACAGTCACAAATCCCGAGACCAAACATGGCAGGCAATGCTCCAACAAACGCTGAATTGGCAGAACAAATTGCAGCACTTACCGCTGTGGTGGCTAACCTTGCCAATGCCATTGCTGGCAACCAAGCTCCTCTGGCAGCAGCAGCTCCTCCCGTTGCAACTGTAGCCTTTGCTACCTCTCCTGGCGTTGCAGCCGTCGAAGAACTTATCAACTACACCACAAAGCATGGCGCCAACCTGTACGAACAAGGCGCAAAGGCACTCGGAACCCCCTTCAGCATGAAGGCAAGTCAAGTGGTAATTTTAGAGAAAGAACTGCAAGACAGGGCAAGCATGATGGGCTGGGACAATGGCACCCAAAACATTCTCAAGTTCACAAACAAGGACGGCAGACAAATCAGCCACATTGCCAAATACGGCCAAATCGATGCTGAAACATTGAAAGCAGCATGCCAGACATTCATCACAGGCATCAATTCAGACAAGCGAGCAGCACAAAACAACAAGCAAATGTGGCGCTGTCTGTACAACAGCCTCACCAAGGAGGCCAAAGCAACTCTGCTTACCTATCGTCAGGACTACGGACTCATGGTCAACGGCGAACTGAAACCCGTTGCACCACTCATGTACAAGACCATCATGAGGCTTGCCACCCTAGACGGCAAGGCAACTGTTACCGCACTCCGGGCCAACCTCTGCGAGCTGACTCTTTATGCAATCAAAGAAAATGGCAACATCAACAAGATTCACACTTACTTCAACCACAACTATGCCCAGCTCAAGGCCCGCAGCCAATCTGTTGATGATGTCCACACCATACTCTTCGATGCTTACCTTCAAGGTGTTCCGGATGCTATCTTCCATGATGACATCCGAAGACTGCAAGATGACTGGATGGATCAAATGGGAGATATGAGAGATGCAACTCATAAGGACATCATGAAGAAAGCAAAAGCAAAGTACGACTTACTCGTGAACAGCGGAAAATGGGGTGCCAAATCTCCTGACCAAGAGAAGATCATCGCACTCGAAGCGGAAGTCAAGGAATTGAAGGATCTCAAGCTCTCTGCCGAACTTATCCGCAAGCTCAAAGAGGATAACAACGAAATGAGGGAGGGAGAATATGAGAACAGTCAAGACAAAAACAATGGGAACGAGCAATTCCAAAGCCAAGACAACGAGTGGATGACCACACCCCCAAAAGACAACAAACCAAAGCACAAATGAGTTGGAAAGAAGACCTGCAAGACAGGCAACTCGCTAAAAAAAATATGTTTACCAAAAAAATCTTGGCAAGAGTCGTCACTTCAGTCACGACAAACGTATTCGGGTCGTCAGTTGAGTCGTCCGAGTCGTCAGTTACTTCTTGAACGGACGACAAACGGTCGTCACATGGTTGTAACTGACGACTTTGGCTGTCGTAACATGGTCGTCCGTGACGACTTTGGGTGTCGTAACATGGTCGTCACGGACGACTTTTGCTGTCGTAACATGGTCGTCCGTTACGACTTTCGAGGTAGTAACATGGTCGTAACTTACGACTTTGGTGGTAGTACGACACTGGAGGTAGTAACTTGTCGTAACTGACGACTCTGGCGGTCGTCACATGGTTGTAAACAACATAGACGTGCCGTGCGGTTGCCGCTTAACTTGCAAGCTCTTGCAAGAGCTCGCAACAGCTCGCTACGCATTGAGCTATGTTATTGTTGAATTGGAAAAAGTATTGACGGAATTGTCTTTCACTAACGCAAGGCAACACAACCATCTTCATCACAAGCATAGAGTTACAGCGAATGTAAACAGTTGGCCTCTCGTGTTGGCTATCGTGTTGGCTATCGTGTTGTTGCCCTTTCGGAAGGATGTTCAGCCTTCAAGACAACGACTCTCTTCAAAGAGAATCCTTCGATTCTGATGACAACAACAAAGCTGGCATTTTTCCTAGTGACAGCTTGATCACGTCATGTTCAGATGCATTGGCCAAGATTGTCATGCTGGAAGAGGAAATTAGGACTCTAAAGGAAGAGTTAATTGTAACAAAAAATGAGTCCAACTTTCATCAAACGAATTATCTCCGCCTCGAGCAAGAAGTTCAAGATTTAAAGCAAAATATGCCAGGAGAAGTTAGGGCAAGAGGCATCTCCACCCCCTCACAAAAAATTGATACAGCTAGCATTATTTCTCGCTACATGGTCCCAAAATTGGATGCCAGCATACTGACATCTGAAGACATTCTCTTTTACAGTTTGTGCTATGTTGGATTTGGGGAGGAACGTCAGAGGGTGGTGATGAAGACATCTGTAGATCGCTTCAAGGCCCATTTCGGACAGGAACCACGGTCTGTCAAAGATTTAATGTCTGATTTGTGCCAAGAGTTCCCTGATACATCATGTAAAGAACTTTTGATGGGTTTGAATTGGCTCAAATTGTATGATGTAGAATCGGTACTTGCTGCCCAATGGAACTATGATGAATCAATATGCAGAGACAAATGTCGCGAAACTACCCGTCGAATTGAGTCCTTCAGAGAAAGATTAATTATATTTGATGCGAGCAGGTTTACGCCAGATCAAGTGCATATTATCTCAGTTGACGGTGTCAATTTTATCACCCAAGAATTTAGAGGAGACCCAGGCACGAAATGGTTTGACCACAAGAGCCATAGTTCCAGCTTAAAGTATGAATTTGCCCTTTCTTTATGGGAAAATCATTGTGTTTGGATTAATGGACCTGATCCTGCTGGTCTACGTCACGACAAGGCTGTTTTCTGTGGAGCAATGAACATGAAAGATCCCCCTGAAACTTGGGACAGAGATGCTCTGCTATTTCAAATCCCCAATGGAAAAAAGGCTATTGGAGATAGTGCCTATGAAGGTTTACCTGACAAAGTTACAGTAAAGCGGCCTGGTCATAGTCAAGATGTTTTTAGGTTCCTTGATAGGGCTCAAAACAGGCAAGAAGCATATCATGCCCGGTTAGAAAACTACAACATTCTGTACCACCACTTTCGTCATGGAAAGAACACTGAGGACAAAATGAAGCTACATAAAATGGTTGTGGGTGCCGTGGCAGTGATTGTAGAATATGATATGAAATATCATCCTCTATTTCGTGTATGCTAGATCAATTAACATCGATTGTCCATAGATATCTGTTGACTTTACTAATTTCAATTGCGCAAAGCATACTTGCATAGATATTGATTGTTGGTGCTGTTAAAGTGTTTTTGGTTACCTTTCTCAGTTGTCTCTCCTCCGTGAGAATTCTAACAATGATTTGTTAAATGCCAATGACTGGTTCTGTGTGGCTTGGGGCCAAAGGGACCAGCTAGCTGATGATATTTTCTTTTTCGTAAGTAGGGGCATGGCAACATGATGTCTCTAGCTTAATGACAAGTTACGTGTGGCTTGGGGCCAAAGGGACCTGGTTATTTTCTTCTTCATAAGTAGGGGCATGGCAGAGTGTGTAATATGAGCTTCAAGAACAAAGGAAAAGTATTGAGTAGCAAAATGCAAGGGGCTAAGGGACACTGTTGGAACTTT
Organism: Cyclotella cryptica; assembly: GCA_013187285.1. Classification (NCBI taxonomy): domain Eukaryota; phylum Bacillariophyta; class Thalassiosirophyceae; order Thalassiosirales; family Thalassiosiraceae; genus Cyclotella; species Cyclotella cryptica. The sequence goes on from JABMIG010000113.1 coordinate 41,099, forward strand.
CTATTATAAATTTAACTCTCCCACCGAACTTTATTTCATTTTTCAGCATATTGCTTTGCTTGCATCGAAAGTTCACTCATACTCCACATTTCTACCATCAAAAACAGACTCCACATTGAAGCAACAATTGTAATAATAAGTTTGTTTCATTCAAGCATGCTTTTCACGGATCCGACCTCAATGCATCTCGTTTAAGCCTTTTTATTCTCACATTTTTTCCTATTGTTGGCACCCTTGCATCCGTAATTATCACACTCCCGACACTTCCTCTTACGAATACCTTGAATCTTGAAGTTGTGCAATTGTCCGTCTTGAATATCGTATTGGACGCCTTGAATACCGTATTGGGCACCCAGATTACCGAATTGGAAAGGAGTAGCAAAGGCGGCATTGTATGCAACATTCATGTCAGCAGGATTTACATTGACATTGTAAAAGTAATTATTGTTGATTGTCGATGCGTTCTGATGCTGGATAGTAGGGATATGTTGGTTAATGGAAGCAACTCCCCCTTTGATACAGAGGTGCAATGATGAGATTGACACACTTTTCAAATCATGAACAAACGCATGAGACTTACATTGTCAACAAGAGGCATATTCTCTGCACCCCCCAAGTTTTTCTTCAAGGTCTGTGATGTGCTTGTCTTTATTACTCAACTTCTCTTCGTATTCCTTGACAATTGCTTCGAGTTCTGTGATGCGCTTGTCTTTCTTCTCCATGATCAGACTCGCTTCAGCTTCAACTTCCTTGGTTTTCGTTTCAAGGTCCTTGATGAGCTTTCTCGTCTTGATTGACTTATCTACTAAATGCCCAATTCTGTCAATAAGCATGTATTCCTTGCGTTTCTGTTGCAATAGGGAGGCTTGACGTGAGAGAGAGTACAATAAAAAACCGGCGCTATGCACCAATGCAGATCAAAGCAAGTCTTACCTGCATACACATCTTCATATTGAAAGCATTCATTGTTTTGTGAAAAGAAAAAGTTTCAAGGCTCTCCTGAATAGGTTCGGTAACTTTTTGCTCGTACTCTCTTCTTAGCTTGCTAATCTCACTGTGTGCTGACTGTCCGAAAATTTCCTCAATCCTTTTCCTCATCGTATAAGACTCATGCAGAAAACACGCCTGCAGAATATTGGATGCATCCTTCTCCACAGCCTTATAGAATTCTCTAACATTTGAATCCTTTGCCTCGGCGAGACCTTTCCTCACCGAATATTCACGCATATACCAGCACTCTCCTTCCTTTTTTCTGGCAAAGCGGATGAAGCGGGTAATTATGATGGCGCACTTGTCGGACGGTGATAACAATACTGTTTCTGAAGTCCTTGAAAACAGAGAATCATCGTCATTCGACTCATTGTTTGATGAAGGAGACGCCTTGTTAGGATGATCACGTGCCATTGCGAGAAGGGGGTGTGAGTGGTCAACTGTGGTCGATTTTGTGAGATTTTATGGTAGTTCTTATTGTGAAAATTACGGCAGCGTTATGGCGGGGCCGCTCTCACTGATAGCGAGTGAGGTCTTGTTGTACACTATGGTATGATATGGTACTCTAACTATGATACTGGAAAGTACATGCAGGAGTTTTGAAACCCGCGAGGGTTGCACAATGTTATAATGTCATGTGAATAAAACGTTAATATTGTTTAAATAGATCTAAAATCACGGCAACAACATGATATTTTTTAACGTAGATCCCACCCTATCCCACCATTGCAGGTGGAACCTGCTACTAGCTGAGTGGGACCTGCTAGCTACTCACCCTACCATACCATACATATCGTGGGTGGATGAATGGTTCCCGCCTGTTCTGTGGGTGGGACCTGCTAGCTACTAATCTTGTTTTGTGTGTGTTGAAACTGTTGAAACAGATTGAAAACATGATGTTGGCAATTATTCAAATGAATCATGTTGCTCTCAAACCGTTTTTGATTTCTCCATCACATTCACATGATCGCATGGTTTCGCGGAAGGCATTTGAAACGGATTGATTCCCAGAGTCATGCCCGTCAATCATGTATGTCGTGTTGTTTCACGGAAACCCCATGAAATGGATTGATTCCTGCTGTAGTAGAAGTCAATCATACGTGTCATCTTGACCAAGGACCAAAACCAGAACGAGCTCATAAAAATAACAGTATGGAGACAACTTCGCCACGTCTTACTGCAGAGCAGATCGATCTCATAAAATACGCAATCCTCGTGAACGCTACAATCTGCAACTCAAAGGCAGCCTCGTCGATCATTATGATCAGCCAGTGTTCGGCACAACCACCACAAAATATCTCAACAGAGTTGCCATAACGAACGTAAGAAAAGCTCTCGCTTCTTTCCAACTGAACCCAAACGGCAAATCCAAGTATCGACCTCTCCCTCAAGGCTATTCTGTCTACCACCACTTTTGACGTTCACCTAGTCCAAAGTTCGTATTCAAAGAACTCACTCGCAAACAGCACGATTCTCAGTTCCACCCGCCTCTAAACCAAGTGAAACAACTACCGGAGAACAAACACCACAAACAAGACATGGTACAGTTCAGTCACAATATCCCTAATTCTGTCAACCGCCAAGGACGAGGGACAAGCCCTCTCCAACCTACCGCTCACGCAGAAGCACACCTCAAGACGCCATTGTTTGACCGTGGAGCAATTGGACTCCATAACACTTCTGATTTGCCTTCTTTGGCCACAAGGGCAGAGGTTAACATGGACTCTGAAGCTGTACCAACAAGTCTTTTAGAATTTAACAAGAATGTTCATGGCACTGTGTGTGATTACTTTCACCTGGCGAAGCTAAACTTGAAGGGATTGGCAACTGTTACTCTTCCAGGAGGTGGTGGTATCACGCTTTTTTATGGCAGCAACCAAATCATCAAGAACAACTCTCAGCACCACGCTTTGCTTGTGCTTGTGTCTCATTCCATGCCTGTCGACAATGCCCTTCCGTTCCGCCGCCAGGCCAGAGTTGTAAGCGGTGACACTATAATCATCCCTCTCCCCTGTGGAATCAATCCTGAAATTGGACAGAAAATAAAAGATCAGTTGATTCATGAAACAGAAAGAATTGGGGAGAATCATAGCAATCTGACAAATTCCCTCCAAGCAATGCAAGCTCATGTTCAATCCATGGGTTACTCTGTCAAGTTCATGGGCATCACCATAAGGAACTTGCCTTATGCTTTGTCACAAGATGGGACATTTCAAGACTCGAGCACACTCAGCATAGATCCAACTGGATTGACTCCTGTGGTAACTTCAAACTCATTCTACTGCCCGGATACTCTTGAAGATGAGAGTGGGCCTATCAAGTTCAACGTCACAGGGTAAGATCCTGTGCTTTGATTTTTGTTTGGTAAATAATAACTCACAAATGCTCGTCGTGGCTTTTTTCAGGAACCTCTACATTGTCTCCTCACTAGCCCCGGCCCTGCAACTCGAGAATTTGGGGAAGCCTAAGGACCACTTCCAAGCAATGCTTGAGAAGCGCAAGGCTAGAACCAAGTGTCACGCCACTGATGACATCAGGAGTCTGAATACTGAATTCGACCAGCTGAACATGAACACAGGTCTTTCTCCTTTCAGCCAAACTAGCTTGAACACCTCACAGGCTTCTTATCATAGCTTCAAAGATTCACTCAAAGGTGAAATGCATGCCGCTTTTCATCGCACCCCAGACTTGCAGGGTCATGAGCTTGTTTTTGTACAAGGTGATGGCAATTGTGCTCCAAGGACAGTTTCTTTTCTTTACTATGGTTCTGAAGACAATTGGGAGACCATTAAAGCTTCTGTTGCCAATTATGCCTTCCACAACTACAAAAAACTTTCCGCTGCCATAGGCCTTGATGAACATGAGGTCTACGCTTTGGCAAAGAGTGATTCGTGGCAATCAGAAATGTTCTTCAAGATTGCTGCTGGCGCTTGAACAGTCTTCAAGATCTACGGGTATGGAGCAAGTGATCAAGTCTATTGTCCTCATTTTGAGAGACCAAAGACATGGGTAAAGGTGTTTTTTTGGAAGGGTCACTTCTCTCCTATTGTGAAGAGGTATGTCAATGCTTAGTAACCTTTTTTCATTCTGGTCTGATCTAAACCAACTTCTTTTTTTGGGTTAGTTTGCCTGGTTGGAACGACTTGGGCGTCCCGAAATCTAACCGCTCTAAAGTCAGGAAGCGTGTTAGGAAGGGTAACAAGGCTAAGAACACAAAGAGGTCCAATGGCATCCCCGAGATTCACTGCTTATCTTCAGATTCTGAGTGTTCTGATGAGTTATCATCGAAGTCTGATAGCTCTGTGACAAATAAGTCCAGTAGCTCTTCTTCATCAAATGCATACTCCTCTGACTCCGATGATTCTTCTGCACAACCATCGCCCCCTCGAAAGCCCCCTACTCCTAATCTCACTCTTCAGAATCAGAAGCCTGCTCCTTCTCACTATTCCAGTCCTGAAAACTCTGATTCTGAGAATTCCACTGTGACACCAATGCTATCTAGAAAGCCTACTCCACCGCCTCCTATAAAGAGTTTCATGTCACCTCCTACTCCCATACTCAAGAAGCAATCCCCTTACCGCAACCCATTGTCATTGGAAGAGGAGGCAACAAATCAGACCTCCTTATCTCGAAAGGGAACCACGCCACTGAGAAGCACACCTGGGTCTGCAAGCAACAAAATTTTCAGCTATGTTACCAGCAGTTTATGTTTTGGTGGAGGTACTGCGGAGGTTCCTTGTGAAAGTGACGAGGACAATGATGAAGATGGTTCAAATCAGGAGGAGACTGTTGCGGAGATTAGTGGTGCCGGAGAGCACCCTCCTCATGAAGAGATGCACGGGGAGGTGGGGTCGAACCCTAACCCGAAGCACAACACTTCATCCAAGAAGAAGAAAAAGAAGAAGAAGTCGAGCGAAGACATGGATGCCTCCAAGAACAAGAACACTGTGTCGAAGAAGAAGAGTGGAAAGAAGGATGATGGAGAGCCTGGAGGTGTACGTCGCAGCCACAGGACCAAAAAGTGATGTTTTCATTTTTGTTTACAGCAGATTGAAGCTAGATTGATCGCTCATATGGAGTCTGCTGAAGTAGAAGATATTGATTCGCAGGAGTATGAATTTGAATTCGGACAGTTAGTCCATCTATGAAAGACCTGATGGTAGCTTGTTACTATTGTTTGTTAGCATCATTGATTGTATGCAGTGCTAACTTATCTGTGTCGTTGAGTGAAGATTGATTTGAATAGATAAAAGGCATTATGCACTGCTTAATGATATGAAACTATTTCGATTATGACCTTTGCTCATAACTTTATTGTTAGCATTAATCAAAAGTTAAGATGTCTTTTTTGGCACCTGTTAGCTCTCGTTTCGTGATCTAGTGTCAAGTGCTATGTACATCGTGGGATTTGATGGATGGTATAATATAAATGAACGACCAACAATCAACAGCGAGACACTTCAACACGAAGAAAGGCAATGGCAGAGGAACTTCCGAGAGTGAGACGACCACACTGAAGAAAGTCGATGGTAGAGATGGCAGACCGAATCTGTTGAGGGAGACAGTACAACAAACCATGCGGAAGAAATAGCAAAAAGATAAACACAACAATACCCAACATAACCGCCAAAGTAAAAACACATTACGACACAAAACAGCAAGCAAGAGTTTGCTGGAATTCCTTCCATACCCATTGGACTCTTTTCCAATCTCCACGTTAATCGTCTCTAAGTAGAGAGAGATGTTTCTTTCCCTCCGTGGTTTGGGTGTTTCCTTTTACGAGGGATTAAGAGCAAAGATTCAAAGGTTGTTGAGTGAATTGTCAAGAGCAGGTGAAAAAGCCAAAGAATCTATCAACCACTTACAAAACTGCATGAATCAATGACGGTCTCACAATCATAATCCCATCCCTCCACCAACTTCTTGATATGACTAGATCATATAGTACGATAACAACACAAAAATGAATTGGCACACGTTGTCAAAGATTGAAACATTGGCAAGAATAACGCCAGTTTGACTGGTTTGAAATTAGAACTCATCGTTTTTTGACAATCAAACCCGACCCTCGATTCAATCAACACAGGGTTGTATTTGACCACATACTCACTAGCCGGTGACAGCTGATCATCTCAAAATCACTTCGTTCCTTCGTCTAGCCGGTGGCTGCTGATCCACCTCGACGTAACGTTTCTTCTTGACCGAACAACACAAAACAAAGCGAACTTGCCTAGTCTGCACGTGATGCTCAGTGACTATCAATCAGAGATGTCAATGGACGCTGTTTGTTGCTCTTCTTGGAACTCAACTGTGAAAGCAAGACAAGCGGTTGGCCATGATCTTGACTTTCAATTGGTGAAGAGGGGGCATCGCCGCGATGAGTGCTGTGAGTGCACTTTGGGGAGACGTTGCGGGAAAGGGAACATCGTCATGGATAGATGGATATGTGTAAAATGAAGCTGTGTAGGCTGTAGTGCAACGACTGCATCAGCAGACTGCATCTCACGTACGATACTAATAGATTCTGGAGAGATACGAGGAAACACGATTACTTTTTTGGAATCTAGTCTAGATTTTCCCAAAGAATTAGGGAATTATTACTGGATTTTTTATGGCAATATAAGCGGGGGATGTGACAACTATTTGTACAATATTAACGTATCATAATGGAGATATTAACATCTACATTGACTTTTTAACACTGTAATTCCTCCAATTAACACGTAGCCCCGTAAACCTTTAAAATAATGTAAAACGGAGTACATGCTGTTAAATATTTATGACGTAGGTATCCCGAATCTGCTGGTGCGTATAATGTCTTGGAATACCATACCTCAAGAGTCATCAGTTAGGGCTCGCCACCTCCAACGGCGGAACAAAAAAGTATTGATCATCGAAGTAGGGGATTGCCACTTTTAACGATCTATTATTAGTTTGGTGCACCAGGCTTGACCTTAGCATGTTCTCATTTTCAAGATTGAGAGGGACTGATGATGGTAGAAGTGATGAGGATGAAGTACCTGACGTTAAGGAGAGTGATGAAAATGAATTTGGAAGTGGGGTCGGGTTTGTCGACTACAGGGACGATACTTCGGAAGATGTAGCTGAACGGGTGGAGGAATCAAACGGCTACACAGTGCAGCAGGTTGGCCATTCTCTTGAAGCAGTTGGATCCGGTGTGCAATTGAATTTTGACATTATCCAGCACAATTCAGTTGCTCTCGAAGAAGGAGCTGAGTCCAAGGAGGTGAAACTGCCTGAACGAGGCTTACCTCAAATGGGAAATCAAGTCGATTTAATCCATTGCCTATTGGATCCATCTCCACCAGACTTCAAAAACAACAACAGAACTATCAATTTCAGTAGTGTTGAAAATGAGAAAGATGAAGGCAGGATCAGGTTTGACCATGTGGACACGGATGGGAATAGCCATGAAAACGGGGAAGACGATAGCAGGATCGGATTTGATGATGGGGATACCGACTCTCTTAACAAAGTTGATGAATCAGAGGAGGAATTGAATAGCTACACAGTTTCGCAATTGAAGGTTAAACTGGCTGAACAAGGGTTGATTCAAACAGGAAAAAAACCTGACTTAATCCGGTGCATATTAAATCCACAACCATCAGATTTAAAAAAGCAAAGTTGAGCAGTGGAGAACCAGCAAGGCCAAAGCACTTCTTATCAGACTCCTCAGTGACAAATCTTCACGCATTCAAGGTTTAACTCCGGATGAAGCTTGGGAGTCATCGGAATGGTTCAAGAAATATCCGAAAGATAGATTTATCAGCAACATGAAGAACCTCAAAAAGTCTATTGAAGCAAGGGGTGGTGTTGTTGCTAATGATAATGAAATCATTGAGGCAGAGCTTTCGTCTATTCGTTCGTCAAATCAGATTTTGTGCCCACTTTGGCATGAACATGATGCAAGTCGACTTCTTGAGCAAGATGTAAAAGACAGCATGCATGAAGGTATGTCCCCACACCAGTTTCGACAGACCAGAGCAGAGTACATGCAATTTGATCTTGCAACATTCAGAAAGCACATTTACCAAGAACAAAGAAAGCAAAGGGAAATGCCAGTGAAAGTTGCAAAGCGCAACAAACTTGCTGAAGAGACGCACAGAGGGGTAATTGATGAGGAAGTAGCTCGTTGGCATGCCGACCAGGAACACGATGATATTGTGAATGTATTGGCTGGATTGCTGTTAGAGTAAGCCTGCAATATGCAATTTATGTTCCAGCATAGTCTTGTTGTGTTGTGTTTGTACAGTACAATTATGGAAATGGGCATTGCGGTTCGGAAGATGATGTGTGTGCTACTGTGTTTGAAATTCCTGTAGAGGATAACATAAAAGGGTCGCCTAACAAAATCTAAAAGACATTTGGTCCTACAAAGAAGTGCTGAAGATTAACATTTACTTTTTATACAACACAAATAGCCTATTTCCAATCTCTGCTGCTGCTTTTGCCTTTCGTTTCTTCCTTGCTTTATCCACACATTCACAAATTTTGGGTGAATCATGAATTCTCTTCCGCCTTTTAAACTCCGCACTCTTGATCCTACCAACAGGCAATTCATGATGCCTTGGACCAGCTGGCATGCCACCTTTTGCAGGCATGAAATCAATACACTTGTCCGCATGAAATCCCCCGCAATCACTAGCCATTCTTCGACAATACGGTCTGTAGAAACACTGCATATTGTGGGGCCATTTGAATTTAGATTCAACTGCGCCGCTTTTGGCAGTGGCATTTTCTTGGTCATTAATTCGGCGCTCCAAATTTTCAACAGCTAGTTTGCTTTTGCGGTATGCCCTTCGGGCTATATTGAAGGTGTCAGTGTTTGCAGCGTGTTCTTGTTTCAGAGCTTCAAGTTGCTTTCTCAGGCCATCATAGTAATCAAGTCCATTCTTTGCACCACTGCTTCGGCGATAGCTTGCCTTGATGGTTGCTTGCTTTTCGCTGGCAGACTTGGCGCATTCAATGTTATGTCCTTTCTGGGATGTGGGAGGTGGCTTTTGGCTGTTTTTGTACGGGTTCAAGGACTCTTTTGACTTTCCACAGCAACGTTCTGTTGAGAGTCCAGAGACTTTTTCCTTCCAGCTGATTAGAATCAGATGTTAGTTACCTGGCGCCTACAAATGCCATGTCACAGACCAACCTTACCTTTACTAGGTTGCCTTTTTGGGGGCCTCTGTTGTGTTGCCCTATAATCCCCTTTTGTCACACATCCATCAGAACCAAAGTCGTATGTTCCAGACAAGGAGATGTTAGCAAGCAGGTGCCACACATGCCACAATACATTCAGACAGATCAAACTTACCTCTAGTATGTGGCGAACATGACCTCAGTCGTCTCGTCAACAATGCCTTCAATTTAGAGCTATCCCTTTCAATTTCTACAACTTTCTTGTCAGAATCAAAATTGTATATTTGCACTTCATCTTTTGGAATGTCATCTTCTCTCTTGGTCACATACGCAAACAATCGGAATCCCTCATGGTCACTTACATGTTCTCCCACCGAATGAAGGCATTCAGCTTTGAATGCGATCACCCCACCTTTCCCCACTCTCACAAATTCCATATCTTTTCGATTACAATCCCTGCTGGGAAGATGATAAAGGTTAAATTCATCAAGCGCAATAATTACCAACATTGGATGATCTGATGGACCCAGATGTCGTAAGATATCACGGTAGTCAGAGTGCAGTTTTCCGTAATGTCCCTTGAACTGAGACCCCGACGTTGCAGCAGTTTTAAGGGCATTGTATTTAACATGTTCCCATTCGAAATCAGGATGGAACTTGGAAAGCATCTGTTCAATTGTGGGACGCATAAAGTTGGCAACATAGCCGTACAAATCTGAATCTTTTTCCAAATCGGGAGTGTGCCACCTTGTTTTTTTCTTCCTGTCACATGTTTCCACCCGGCGTAATTTTTCATCCGATGCCGCAGTTCTTGAATTTGCTCCTTTGACGGCATCCAGTCGAATTCACCATGTTTTAAGTGAAGAAAGACAGGTCTTGTTGTTGGAATCTCTTCTGCTGCTGGCTCGGCCATGGCTAAATGAGCACGGCTGGGTGAAAGCCTCTTTCGAAGCCACCGGTTCCGTAGTGCTTCCGGCTTGCCTTGGTTTCTTGTATTGTTGATTGCGACCTATTGTGACGGTATGGTAGTCCATCAATGTCGCATGCAGTGGAGGGCTCACAGCTGCTCAGAGACAGATCTGCGTTAGTGGTGTCAAGAGGACCAGCTAGCAACAATCTGCCTGCAAACGGCTGCAAACCTCTTGTATGGTAGGTCGTAACTTGTCGTAACTTACGACTCAGGAGGTAGTGCGTGGTCCGTCACCTGCCAAGAAAAGGGTGACTCAAAACCCGCCAAACTTACGGCTGACCCAGAATCCCCCCAATTGAAATCTCCTCCCGAAGACGCGGATGTTCCTGAAGTAGATCCTCGCCATGACATCAAGGACATCCCATCTGATTATGTGACCTTTGCTCCAGAGAAAGGGAAACCCACGAAGTCTCATACGGAGTCTGACAGTGAAGAGTATAATACCGATGACGAAGAACGCCATAGGGAATTCACCCCAGTCGAACTTGACCTTAATTTCCGACTAGAAGTTGTGAAATGTCATGATCGTAATGACACCAGGACCCCCATTGTCCGTTTATGTATTTTCTTTGTCTGTTTGTTGTATATTTATATTCCCCTCATACTCATGACATCTATATTTTTCGTCTTCGTTACAGCGGCATTACCCCCCATCTACGGTTGGGTGTGTGCTTGCTTGCAATACTACGGCAAGGAAATTGCCCGTTGCTTGAGCTACGGTTCTCAATCGAGGCCTTTCTTGTGCATTCAAATACTGATTTTCCTACGGAGGCACAAGCGTGCAATCCTACGAATGCTCCTACAAGTGCTCTGACACAAACGCGAACAGTAAGTAAATGATTCTTTGTTATGCTGCCCAAAAACAAGATCAAATGTGTTATGCTGTTGCTGTTGGTAGTTAGGTCACTTGCTTGTTTATGGATGGATTAGGTGAGTTCTCTCAATTTGTATGACCATTAAATTTAGTTCAAATCAATATTGATGATGCTGCCGCCTCCTTTTCTAATGCTACCGTTGTAACCCCTATCTGTTATGAGTGTATTTATGCAGTGAATGTACGACCGTATTACGTGCAATGTTGTATCCTATTCACCGCTATACATGCGGTGTGCAATATTTGAATAATAACCGTATATTGCGCGAGTATACTGAGTTTATATGAAACCTTATTATATGCGATGTAGCTGGCAATATGGTAGTAGTATTTGGTGTGATGGTAGCAGTTATGCACTACTGTCATATTTGTCACTGGTGCAAAACTTATACCCTCATCCACCATACCCACCTGGATACTCAATGTACCCACACAATATACGGTCATTATTCAAACAGCCGTAACGCATGTAATGCGGTGAATCAAATAAAACATTGCATGTAAAACGGTCGTTCCATTCATGCACGTTGCTGACTGGTAGGTGCCATCTGCGTTGTCCAACATCTCAAGTAGAACTGCAAGCTGAGATGGACAGACTCCAACAGCAGACATGCGCTCAATCAACAGTTTCAATTGATTGCTGATATACCTGATGCCTTTCAGTTTTGCATCGGGTGTGTAAGCTGGATGTCCGTTGTGCGTGAGACAGGTGGTTTTGTGATCCAATAATAATACCCGTTGGGCCATAGGAAGAATGCTATACGACACTTGCAACGGTCCTTTTCATTGGTTTTGCGGATTGAATGAACCCTCCGGTTTGACGGCTGATTATTGGAGTACTGTGACACTGTTGAGGTCGTGGAACATTTGATTGCTTTAGATTCCTGTTTCCCCGCCATTGCATCAAGTGACGATTCAAGCCTAGAGCTTTTTCTTTCAATGTGCTCAGGCTTTACTCCATCCTGGGTAAAATTTTTGTTGTCAAACGCGTGTGTGTGTTTTTTTCTTCGCTTGGAGGCGGATGTGTGACATAGGCCAAGAACCTACCTTAATTAGTACCCTTATTGGTACCCTTATTAGTACCAATATGGACTAATTCGAAAACTCCCAAGTGAGGGATCATCCTGACCTCCCAAGTGATGAGAGGTCCTGACAATGCTAAAGATCCATATCTTTGGATCTAAACGACAAGAGAACACTCTGTCAGAACACCCTCATGAGAAGGGTACAAACACACCAGAGATGTGTAGAAACCTACACAGAATCACATTGTTTTGTTGGGATTGAATTGACATCCCATCCTCATGTAATCAGTGTGGGAACACCAAAGTGTGTAGCGATTGTTCCTCGATCCACGAACACAAGAAAACTTTGAACCGTGAAGGGAGTTTTGGATCATCAGCACAAGGGCCTGAAATGATTCCTTGCCTCTAAACATTGTTGGGTCGAATCGATAGAGCGGAGCAATTGGGATACAACGGTGGTTGACTCTTGGCGTTGTCAGGAGTTAGGGGAGTTAATTTTTTTGCAGCACATGACAGGTTGACAGTACTGCCAGAATCATCTACGATGAATTGTAGTGTCCATTGCTGACATTATTTGAAATGGAGTATTCCAGCATTTGATCCATTTTAGACTTAGACGACATGACATAGATAAGGATTAACAAAAGAAATGTTAGCGTTAGGTAACATAAAAGATTGATGACCGTATGATGTGCGTTGACAACTGGAAACTCACTGTATGATAAGCGATCCAAGTAAATAATTCACCGTATATAGGGTGCTGTTACTTGGCTTCACCCGTTTAATGTTCGGTGGAAGATGGTCTGGGCAGCACCGTATGAAATGCGTTCTGAGTCGAAGTGGCACCGTATTATAGTTTCTCTGTATGATGTTCGGTGGAAGAGGTTTTGGACAGCACCGTGTGAAATGCGATCTCAGTGCAGGTCGCACCATATTATAGTTTCACCGTATTATATCCGGTGTGAAAGACAGTTTGGATATCACTGTAAGAAAATGCGTTCTCGGTGGAAGTCGCACCGTATTATATTTGCACCGTATTATGAGCGGTGGAAGATGGTTTGGACAGCACCGTATGAAATGCATTTTCAGTGCAAGTGGCACCGTATTATAGTTTCACCGTATGATGTGCGGTAGGAGATGTTTTGAATAGCACCATATGGAATGCGATTTCGGTGCAAGTTGCACCGTATTATAGTTTTACTGTACATTAAAGTTTTTTGGACTTGTAATTTTCGGACTTCGTAACTTTACTAGATGCATAGGTAGACCTTGTTTAACTTCAAATTTGTAGAGAGGAAATTCACAAAAAAGAAAGGTAAAATATCTTTAAATATTTTTTATAATACGCGAAGTTAGACCTTTCTTCACAATCATTACATCATTGTGTATACGTATCTTATCATATTGTACTATAGGTAAATCAACATAAAATCGTTTTATGATACGTAAGCAATGACAAAAATGTAACGGAAAATGACAATCATTTTGAACGGAAATAGGATACCCCTTGAAATATGGTCTGATGCCAATCTAGAGGCCACAAAAAACAGCACCGCATAATATACGGTTTGGAAAGCGCTCCGAATAGTGAATCCCTTCACGCTAAACGCTCGACGATCATCGCTCCACGATTTTTGACGTCACGCTCCATACTCTCTGATTTTGAGGTTATTTGTGACAAAAATCAACAAGCGTCTAGCATGGAGCGTTGATCTATGTTTCGCGCATGAAACTGTGGTTGTAACGACACAGCTGGTTTGTCGTCACAAATTCTATCCCACGCTTGTTCGAACTGCTTCGCCCTTTTTGTCTCCTTCTGGTTTTTAATTCTACGCGTTTGGCATTGCACCTGGTACATACTACACATACCTACGACACCATTCTTGTCTTAAAGTTGTCATCAGGTATGGTATTGTATGAACAGCTGTCAAGTTCACGATTAGAGAGCGTGGAACTGAACTGGCCCATTCTCAACTATGTATTCCTACTTCAATTACTTTCGGAAATCCAAACTCAAATTCTGGAATTTGAGTTTGGATTTTTGCGTGAAATCGATTACACGCAATGCAATTTTGCGATGAATCGTTCTACGTTGAGCGTATTGCGTCATCAAACTGAAAAGTAGCCAATTCTGACAAAAATCGGGGAGGGTTGATCGTGGAGCGTAGATCGTTGAACCTTGTTACAACCTCTCTAGTGACCGGGATTACACACATTTATCACAGATTACAGAAATTCATGTTACATGATTGTAATTCAGGTTAGTTACCCTGATGACAATCATTTAACATGCCAAAAACGTCTGCGTTCATGTTACATGATTGTAATTCGGGTCAGTGACCCTGATTACGATCATTTAACATGCCAAAATCATTGGTGTGCCCAAACTTGACACAGATAACAGATTTTCTTTTTACATCATTGTAGTTCCCGTCAATGGGCGGGATTACGATCTTTTAATATGCCAAAAACGTCGGCGTGCCCACCGAGCGCTCACGATACTTTTGATCTGCAATAATTAACACGACAAAGATCATTGTTACAGCCAGCACGATTAAAGCGCGAAACATCCATATTTCGTATTACAGCCCAATCTTATGTGTACTCTGATATGGTCGATTTCTAGTGTGGGTCTTGATATAAAACGCAAAAGCCCTTATCGGGCCATAGTAATTTTTCCAATTGATGCATGAGACATGTGACATCATGAAATAATCTAATACAGCCGGATTTAAAACTTATTGAAAACGGTCGCTTTTGCGTTTAGTTTGCTGGGAGAAACTCAAAGGGCCTTTAAATTGAAGTTAATACAACTCGAAATGAATTACCTGTTTACAGGACCGCCCGTACCCCGTTCACGGGGACAAAAATGCGGACGGAGCTATGCTTTTTGAAATCATCCTCCGGGGAGTATATAGATAGAGGATAGTAAGGAGTGCCAAACTAGGTATAGGTACTATCACTATCAGAGTACAAGCACTCGCTCGAACGGAGCTCGGATCTAACACGTAATATATGTCACCACATTGCATGGGGCAAAGAGCAACCTCAGAACACTGCAAACAATGTTGGTGACGTTGACAACAATGATGAGGCCAATGACTTATTTTGACTGACCAAATCCATGCCCACAGCTCCAACTTACACTTTGTCCTCGCAATGCACAAATATATATGTTGGGACCCAACCTGGCACTGTCCCAGTGCCGGCACTGGGACGTGTCGAAGTCCCAGTACGGGCACTGGGCAAATTTGTCCCCATTGTAGCACTTCTGAGTTAGTCGTGACTGGTGCCCAAATGGGAACACTTACAACTAAGGCCAAATGAGATAGAGTAATAGGGTTAATAGGTTAGTTGTGGATCTATCTGAGGTAGGTAAATAAGGGGATTCTTGTGTCTGTGATGGCTGTGTTCTCTCCATGTGGTGCGTTGATTCTGGCGATTCAACACACTCTCTATGTCATATCCACCTTGCGATACACCCCTGACACAACCCACAAACCGCATAATGCATTCCAGATATAGTGTGCAAACCTTGCGATGCATTCTTGATACAGTGCACAATATTTTGTCTATGAGATCATACAGTATTGCCCATTGCCCCAATTGATTACAGGACTCCATTCAATTTGAGAAAGTCTACGTGTGTATTAGTGCAAGAGCTATTTCAGCTCTGCAATAACAATGGATCGCGCGATAGAAATAGGAGATGAAGAGAAGTCTCTCTCAAGTCATGATTCTGAGGATGCAGAGTCACCCCCCTACCAGGAACCACCAAAAACGAAGACAGCAGAATTTGAGAATGATTCTGACTATTTTCCTGCAGAAGATGAAGAGCCAGCAGTTGAATCCTCCTTCCAGAGATCCAACAATCCTGAGCTCGCAGAAAGAAAATCAGAATTTTACAAAGAGGTTGATGAAAAATTGGAGAAGTTGGGTCAAGAAAACAACCCCAATTCCATTATGACAGATGAGTATTTTGAAGTCATTGTCAAATTCATGCTATCTCTGGAAACTGTAAATGACAACTCAAGGATTGCCATAATGAAGAGCTATCCAAACAAGATAGCATACAAGTGGGTGAAGCGCTATGACCTAAAGGTGGTTCAAAGTAGTCACATTTTAGTCTACAAGCAGGCAGATGGGTCTCCTTTGGACTTATGCCAACAAGTCATCAAGTATAGCAACTTGTTTGATGCTATCCATGAAATTCATGAATTACAGAGCGGCAATGATCACCCCAAGGCAAAGACACTCTACGAAAGAGTCACAACAAAATATGGAAAGAGCATTCCTCGATGGGTATGTGAAGCATTCCCAAAGTACTATCTTGTTTGCATCAGAGGGAAGACAAGGAAAAAGGCAAACACTGGACATCAACCACTACTCAGATGAGAGATGAATGTCTGTGCACAAATCGATCTCATTTATCAGAGCATGCCGGATGATTGTTTCAGTATGTCCTAGTATACTAAGACCATGGAATCAAATTCTGTCAGCTTTGCCCATGAAGGAATCACACTAATAACACACTGGCAGTGGAATTGATCAACATATTTTGTATTTTTGGACCTCCTTTGATCCTTCACGCCGACAACGGAAAAGAATTCAGTCATGGAGCTGGTAAATCGAGGCATGAAGTATTGGACTCTGACGTAAGCCAATGCTTTTTACCTTTTTCAAATTCAGCTCTCAGATTGACAACTTATTACGTGTTTCATTACAAAGTTTTGCACTGGTGTTGTTAGCAAAATAAAGAGATTGTGGCCTGGGACTATTTTGGTTACTGGGAAGCCCCGGCACTCAGAATCCAATGATAGCGTTGAGAGAAGAAATCGTACTGTTGAGACTAGAATCTCAAACTGGATGCATGAAAATAAGTTGACCTATTGGGCACAAGCTCTTCCATTTATTCAATGGCGTTGCAATACTCAAATTCATAGGGGCATCCGTAATCGGACTCCTTACCACTTGATCTTTGGGCAACATCCTCATGTCGGCATCTCAAACTTACCTATTGATCATAAGCTGCTAAGCAAATTGGCAACAGAGGTAGACGTTTGCCATTCATTGGGTTTCCCAGACATTCCCTTGGAAAGTGTGAATCTTGTTAATTCCCTAGGTGCGGATGACAAATTTACAAATCCTTTGAAATGCCTGTCTCTGGAAGAAACTAAGACGACTGACAGAAACAATTCAAACTGGGCAAATCAGATGATGAGAATTAATGACAAGGTCGTACCTTTTCATTCAGTTGGATTCAAGAGGGATGTCGCAGAACAGATCATCGAAGTGCTACAAGAGAAGGCAATTGTACGTCCTAAAGTGGGATCCTCTTATTTTGGATGGAAAGGTGTTAGTTTTAAGTGTGGGTTGTGCTTTAGAAAACCACCACTACTTGATCTCTCTTTTGCGTCTTGTTTTCTTTCAATTGTGTCTTCAGCCA
The DNA here is from genome assembly GCA_013187285.1 of Cyclotella cryptica. Lineage (NCBI taxonomy): Eukaryota > Bacillariophyta > Thalassiosirophyceae > Thalassiosirales > Thalassiosiraceae > Cyclotella > Cyclotella cryptica. The sequence goes on from JABMIG010000113.1 coordinate 58,555, forward strand.
ATCTCAACTCTACAGGAGAAACTCCTCACCACTTGAGGAAAAGTCCACCAGAATTGCTTTCAGCAGACCACCGTGCAGCAGTCTCTCAGTCACAGCGGGACAACGTTGTTGAGAAGGCCATGAATTCACACGATGAGAGTATTGCACAAGAAGAACCAGATCCAGATGAGAGTGGTGTGGATACTACTGAAGGGGATGTGAACGAAGGGGACAGCGGTAATGATGATGTATTATTTTCCAAGTCACATCTCCTTGGACCATCCAAGTATGAAGCTGATTGCCATCCTTGGTTATTTATCCTACTGAAATGTGCAACTCCACCTGATACCGATACCTTAAAGAAGGCACCTCTGCACTCTTGTTTTGCAATCATTGACAAGGAAAGTAAGTTGACTGATTTGGAAGAGGGTGATCATCAGAAATGTTTGTATAAGAACTTGGGAAGTTTTGGATGAATTAGGCAAAAGTGTGTTGGATACTGTACATTGAGAAGGCAAGAAGGGTGTCATAGATCAGTGGGGAACGCGGTACAAGGATCCAAGTATGGGGGACTACGAAAAGGCAATGTTAGCAGATGAAGGAAGAAAATTGAACATGGATGAAAAGGATATTCTCTTGCAAGAATTACCTAGGAGAAAGCATTTGCAAGATTTGGCTTGTGACTCCATGACTGCTCAGGGACGGGCGATGAAGAAGAGGGATCAAGCAAACACTAGGAATTTTTCCATCGGTTCAATTGTGCAGGTTCTGCTACATGATGTGGATACTACCAAGGCAGACGGCAAGAACCTGACACTTGTCATTGTTGAAGTTGTCCAAAAGAAGGACAGAAGTTGCCCGATGTATCAGTTAGCATGCAAGGCGGGAGTTCTTGATACCCTGTATCATCCAAGCTACATTACAGCAATTCCTACATCTAATGCAGTTCTTGGATTCAAGAATGTGTGTGACCAATGGACCGGATTGCCAAGGATAAAAGAACGTACGGCAGCAGCTTCCATATTGATGGTAGGTGGACAGGGAAAATATCTCGGATGTGGGTGCAAAAGTGGGACGTGTTGTTCAGGGTGATGTGCATGTTTCAAAGCCCGGTTGAAATGCAATTCAAAATGTCACGGGGGGATCAATAAAAACTGTGTGAACAAGGGCAAGAGCAATTTTAACTTAATGTATTGTTTCCTCTTTGTTGATAGGGTACATATTGTTTTCACTTGTTCCAATGTGTTAGGCCAAAAGCTTGATATTTGGTCCTCCTATGAAAGTGGTAAGTGTCTGTGAATACAGATGCAACCTAGCTTAACACATGTCATCAGACAACTAAATTCAACAGCCTCCCTAGAACAGTGCCTGATCTGAGTCTATGTCTGCAAAGGGCATTCTGAGGGAGGTTGCTACAAGTAGAGGTCTTCAACAGTGGCAGCTGATTGCGAATGAAGCTAATGTGTGAGTTACAGAAATTGGTCCATCATTCAATTGAACAGTCAGAGAATGAAGCCATCCCAATTGATGCAGTTACAGCAATGATCTTAAGTGATTATGGTGAAACAACTTATGACAATTGCAACATGAAAATATTGTAATGAACAAAAACAATAAAAAGATGCAAAACAACATTGGTCGAATGGGGTGGGAAAATACATGAATTGCAGGGGTGTGATCGATTAGAATGCAATTTATCACAACTGTATGATTGATCGTAACTGTGCAATCGGAAGGGTGCAATCGAGCGTAAGGCTGAGATTCTGGGTCAAATGGACCTGCTGGGATCCAATTTTAGGGGTGCGAGCAATCGATTGTATTGGTGCCATTGATCGTATGATTGGCGGGGTGCAATCGATCGTACGGGTGCGATCGTACGGGTGCGATCAATCGTAAGGCTGAGATTGGTCAACTGGGTCAAATCGACCTGCTGGGATTCAATGGCAGGGGTGGGATTGATCGTATGGGTGAAGAATGATCCATCGTATCAGTGTGATTGATCAATTGGCTGTGAAGATTGCAGGGGTGCGATTGATCCTAGGGATGCACTCGATCGAAGGGTTACGCTCAATCGTACGAGGTGCAATCAATCGCAAGAGTGAGGCGGCTCAATGGGATGGGATTGATAGATGCGATTGATTGCAGGGGTGTAATCTGGTGTGCTCAATCACATGACATTGATTGTAGGAGCTTCTACTATACTGGTGTGTGATTGGCCAAGTGGGGTGAAAGGGGGTGTGATTAGACAAATGATGTGAGCTTTTTACGGAAGGATATGGAGTGTCCTGTATAAAAATGGAAGTAAAAAATCAACATGCCTCTTGTCTGACGTTGGGCGACAAGATATATTTAAGATTTTTGGGAAACAGCACCATAGCCATCTACATAGCACCGGTGCCAGTATGGGGACACAAACATGACCCCCTTTGGGCACCAGTGCCTGAATGGGGACTAGTGCTGAAACGAGGGTCGAGGTGGGTCAAGGGTCATCGTCCAGTGCTGGCACTGGGCGCCCAATGCCAGCACTGGGCTTTTGGCATTACCCAGTGCCAGCACTGGGCGTGGTTTGTGGTCCCAGTGCTGGCACTGGGACAAATTCACCCAGTGCCAGCACTGGGACTTTGACACATCCCAGTGCTGGCACTGAGACGGTGCCAGGATGGGTCCCAACATATATGAGGCTAGCTGGTTCTTGACCTCCATCCTGCATGACAGGCAACTTTGTCAAAAATGATCAACTATCAACTAAGTATTGACGCAATTGACCATGACTGATGGGATTAAAAATGTCAATGGTATCAAATAAACCTTGACAGAAGGTTGATCTATCAACTATTTTTAATCAACATGTCAAATGGGTGAGTAGATACTATATTGACTGCTGATATTGACCTACTATCGACCAACTATCAACCATATTAGATCCAACTATTGATGTCTTCATCACTTGTTGATAGCATCAACTTTATGGTCAACATGTGGACAATTATAAAAAACAAACGTCAATAGTAGGGTATGGGTGTTTGTGTGTGGGATGTGACTGACTCGGGCTGTGAGTGAGTGGGTGTGTGAGTGTGTGAGTGTGTGGCTGTGGCTGTCGGTGTGTACAAGTTGTTGTGGATGTGGCGTGGCTGTTGTGGGAAGATGTGCAGATGTATCAGTGGCAAAAAGGGACTGCTGATCCAATTGTTCAAAGTAGTTAAGTACCAAGACCGAAATAATTGCCTGCCACCCATTCTCCCACAGAAGTCAGGTACCCAAAGTATGGTCAAATGCATACACTGTTTTGGCAGGAAACTTATGCAATTTATCTATTTTTGAGTATTTTGAATACCCGTTGCCAAACTAACTCCCCCAGGGTATTATATGTTGGATCCCATAAGGGCACTGGCCCAGTTCAAAAATAATTTTTTCTCCCCGTTGGGGCACCGTGCCTTGAAATCGTTTGCTGGTGCCCCGACGGGGATGAATTCTGATCGAGGTTGGGATAATTACTATGTCAAATTTTTCAAGGTACGTTATTAGGTTACCACTTCATTGGAAGATTTGACAAACTTGCATTATTTTTGTGTACCCTACATATTAGAGCCTAAGCAGCCACAATAACAACTATGTTACAATAGTAGTGCCAAAATGGGGACAATTTCATCGCCCCATTATTAGGGCATCAGTGCTCCAATGGGCCTAATAGGTCGTCCCGCAACTTCCTGGAAAACCTGTTTTTTGGCAAAAAAATGTAGCCAAGTAACACCAAGTGGTCTTTTTTTCTCAGAAGGGAGAAAAAATACTCGGTCCGACCGGCCGAGCACAACCGAGTGAAACCAAGTCATGCGGGAACAAACCTGAGAATCCACGATTACCTGGTTCGGTGAAACCGAGTGACACCACGTGAAACCGAGTGACACAAAAGTGACACCAAGTGACACCAAGTGAAACCGAGTGACACCAAGTGACACCAAGTGAAACTGAGTGACACCAAGTGACGTAACACTGAGTCCGAGTGAAACCGAGTGATACCAAGTGACACCAAGTGAAACCGAGTGACACCAAGTGAACCCAAGTGAAACCAAGTGAACCCAAGTGACGCCAAGTGTGTCCTCTACCTAGAGTGAAGCCTAACTGCAAGTGCCGCAAGTCCAACAAAAACACCAGTATCCACCAAAACTCTACCGTGCATCAAAACACACCTGAAGTCTAAAGCACACCTTTTACACTTCAGGCTCCACAGTGTGCAAAAACAGACCCGAGTATGCGCGAACAAAAACCAAAACAAGAGACAAGCCCTATTACCCAAGCTCACGCAACCCCGCATCATGGCAAATTAAACAATGTTCAATTGGATTCATCATACGACTGTGTCCAGCAGTAGTGTAGGAGTTGCTCATGATGGGTGTTTGTTTCAGGGCGGAACACCTGATCAACCAAAAAGCCTGTGGAACAAAAATAGCCTCTACCATAAAATACCCCTGGCAAAAAAGCTATAGGGATTCATTGTACGGTGGAATGCCGGACAAATGTACTGTTGCCGTGGAAGGGCATTATAACTTGATGCAAAACATGATCAATCAAGCAAAACCCCTGCAAGAAAATTACCACGGAAGGATGCAAGAGTTCCATGTATTAAAACATAGTTTTTGCCATGGAAATGCATCAGTTGAAATGAAAATGTCAAAGCACAAGTCTTGTGTTGAATCAATTCATGTCTTGTTACATTTTGATTTACAGCATCGGCCGTTAGGAGACTGGTGATAGCATCTATGTTTATGGTACCATGGTGACTTATGTGTTTGTAATGAGTTAAGTGATAATCTTTATTATTTACTAGAATACTTGACACTGCCCCAAATGAACATCCCAATAGTTTAGACCAACCTTCAAAAAACAACTCTGCACTTGTCTTTCATTTGTTTTTCGATAACAGGCTATTAATTTTGAGGTCTCATCTTTCAACTGTGCATTCTCTTGAGACAGTCTTTCAATTACCAACCCCTTGCTGTCTGTCATCGCAAAATTAGCCCCCAATGTATGCCTGTGTTGTTGTGGGTATGTCCCCCATGGATAATATGGCATTTGCGGAAGGAGGTCGGGTGGATGAAGTGAATATTGGTAATACGAAAGATGAGGAGGGTATACTACTCTTCTCTCGGTGCCGTTCTTTTTCAATGTATGATCCTTTGCTCTCATTCTACTTTTCTTCAAACTTTCAGTCTGCAACCTCTTTCTTTCCTGATTTCTCAGCTCGAGAAAATGCTCGGGCAAAAGATGATGAAGTGGCCTATGAGGTCCATATTCGCAACATTTGCCCATATGCCAACCACCACAAATAATTGCCATCTTTTGACAAATGGGATGATAGTAACAAATTTGATCTTTTGCTGGCTTCTTTTGTGGTATTTTTTGGAGATGACATGATGCTGATGACAGCAGAGATAGATTGTCATCAGTACGTGCTCCACTTACGGCTGCAACTGCCTTTGCTCCTACGTCAACAACCACAGTCGTGTCATGAGCGCTGTGCACTCCTCTTTTGTCAGACTCATATGTGAATGAGGTCAACACACAAGCAGCTTCATTTACTTCTGCCTCAAAGGTGATTTCAGGAAGAGGGGACTTAGGATACTCATCACCAGCCACAATATATGAGTAGTGATTTTGTGAGTATAGAATACATAACACATTTCTTGTTGGATACACTACATGACTGGAATGGTTCTTCTGCTCTGGTCAACTGCGAAGTATCACACCACTATTTTGGTACCAATAGAATTCTGTTTCAACATCCATTGTAGCTTTCGAAGTCTTTCTACTCTTTTTTATGCTTAGTGTCTTCATTGGTTGCGAATGAAGTGTGTAGACAAAAATGTTAACATTGAATTGTCTTGATACAATGAAGAAAAGATCGTCCCCGAACCACCGGTCTATTTTGGCATGTTGGTTTGGCTTGTATTTGCTTTTTAAGCTCTCCAATCTTTTGAAGAGGTTGTGGTGAACTAGGTTGTTGTCAACTCCATCTGCAGCAAACAGTCCATTGCCACTGCTTTCATATTCATCACACCATTCTAACCCAAAACAAAAGATTTCATTTTGAAAGCGGACAATGCTATTGCACATATATTTATCCACATCATCAAGATCAAGATGTTTCAAACCTTCCATGCATGCACGAAAGCCACATTTTCCATTTGCAACAACTGACCTAATTGCTCGAACCTTAAGAAAGTGCGGCGCCCATACCCATCGGTTTTTACAGGGAGCATAGTCCCCAGAATTGTCACTATCTCCTTCGGTGTAGCAAATTTTATCATTGAAAATGATTGGTTTATTGTCATTCATTAGATAACAAGAATGCAGGAGAGGAGGGGGGCATGTGTTCTGGTGAAAATGGAAGTTGAAAGTGTCACCTTAGGTCAAGCATCTACGAGCTGCTATGAACATCACTGGAAGGATGAGGACACAATGGGGCTCTTCAATTTTTGTTTGTTTTCACAGTTGATTCTCCCATTGCAACCCTTTCACTCTTGAGGGATGTGGTTTTAATGCCCTACCTATGGTGCGGTGCTATCTATGGTAACTAACCCAACAATACCAAACCTTTCAAAGTTGACTTTGCAGAGCTGTACCAAGAGAAGGAATCTTTCAAAGTTGACTTTTGGAAGACAATTCCGAATTATTACAATTCAAAGTCCTCAAACATCCAACTTCAGGAGACATTTCAGGTTGTCTACCTAGATGATATTCCCTGTCCATTTGCGGTTTTCCCTACTTTTCAGCTGAAATGATTTGAACTGTTTGCGAATCTTTCAAAGTTGACCTTCAGAGGTCTCTCAAAGTTGACTTGCTCAGGACTCAGCTTAAGGAGGTATGTTGACTGTCCAAATTCAACATACTTTCATGAGCCCCCCCTAGTATGGTAGTTCTGCTAAGAAGTCCCACAGAGCTGCTGAGAGAAGGAATCTTTCAAAGTTGACTTTTGGAAGACACTTCCGAATTATTACCATTCAAAGTCCTCAAACATCCAACTTCAGGAGACATCTCAGATTGTCTACCTAGATGATATTCCCTGTCCATTTGCGATTTTCCCTACTTCGCAGCTGAAATGACTTGAACTGTTCGCGAATCTTTCAAAGTTGACCTTCAGAGGTCTCTCAAAGTTGACTTGCTCAGGACTCTCTGAGCTCCTGAATGTAGGTTTACTTTTGAGCAAAAGTCCTTTTAATTTGTGATTTTCCCTACTTTCTGGCTTAAAAGATTGAACTGATGCATAGGTTGGGGCTATACAAAGAGAACCCACAAAGATAGACCAGGTGCTCCTACATTTTCATCGCATAGAAATAGCTAATTCTGGAACCATGGAGGATAAAGTCAATCAGGCTTTTGCTGACAGAATAATTTGTAGAGAGTCATAACACAAAGATTATTACATTATGCTAAACAAACAGATCAATTCTATCTACTAACATTCTCTGGCATAACAGTCCTCAGTACCCAAGATCAAAATAATAACGTGATCAAATAGCTCCCTAGGTACTTTGTTTTGATTCAATGACCAGCAGAGTTCACTAACTTTGGGAAAACAAGAGAAAAGGCAAACTACATAGCCCAACCCCATCCAAAGTAAGCTTGCTTAAGAGCCCCTTCCATAAGTCACATGTTCATCCCCACGTCCATCCTCAAATTTGTAAGAATTGTGTTGAATCTCAGATAAGCTCTCTTGCTTGACTTTGATCTCATCACCATTATCAAAAAAAACAGTGTAATATGGAAAGTCCTCATCACCATGCACTTGAACAACTGTAACAATAGATTGTACTCCTTTGCGATTGATGTGTTGGAGAACTTGGCCATCGTAAAACCTACCCTTACGAGAAGGTGGTTTAGTTGGAGTGGGATCTTGCTGATGGCTTGCCTCTACTTCCATCTCATTCTGAAAGCTGACGCCTTTCTTATCCCTGCTTGTTCCAACACAAGGTCCGCCACTTCAAAAGATACCACTAACATGAGTAAGCAGGTTATTAGCAACTGAGGCAGTGGCAGATGACGGAGTGTTCATGGTAGTCAATGCAATATGGGTGGCATGAATGGTTTGGAGAGGAGGGGTACGTCCATGGTTGGTGTTGACGTCATTTGTTGGGGGGCTGTAATCTCGCTGCTTGGCATTGTTGCGACTGTCTATGCTATTGTACAAGGGCAGAAGGGTTGATTGGTCAGTAGCAATGGTATGGGCTTCATGACAGCAGATGAATAAAAATTAAAGGGTTAGCACTGGTTACAGCAACAGGCTGACTTAGTAAAATATTGATACTCACTGGATGCATAATTGTTTGCATCTGATTGCCGATTTCCAACATCTGGTTGCGGTGTTCCAGAATATGACTGATGGTAATAGGAGGCATGTCCAATAGGTTGCTGAGTACCAGTATAGGACTGCTGAGTGCTGGGCTGAGTTCCAGTGTAAGAAGGCTGAGTGCTGGGCTGAGTCTCAGCGTAAGAAGGCTGAGTGTTGGCAGGAGAATAGTGAGTACCAACAGTTGCTCCAGAATTCAAATGCAATCTTCTCATACGGGCCATCATGGTAGTCTCGCTGGTTCTTGACTCAAACAGTGATACCGCACAGTTCTTGGGCACAACAGGTAAGAAAAAACCAAAGCCAAACCTAAGACAGTCAGAACTATCATCAAGGGGAGTCCTGTATCTCATTTGACCAGGACCAATGTAAGGATATCCACAATGGACATACTCAGGAGAGATAAAGCGTTGTGCAAGACCTGCAGCTCTATCCTGAAAGGCACAAGTGTCACAGACAATCTTTTTTGCCAACTTTAAATGGAGGCATATGATCTTTTCATCCCTCTTGACATTGTGCACACCCATCAATGTATCCTTGAGGTGTTTGATAGTCTCACAGAATGCGTGCATCAAACCTTCTCCGTTACTGCGGACCCTAACAGTCAAAGCTGCCAAAAAGTTATTGAGAAGACTGAGAAGGTATTGCTCATCGTGATCATCTGGGGATCGACAAATAATTGTGGATAAGATACCAGTTATAACAAAGAAGATATAGCAATCCATACCTTTCAAATGAAGGTTAATGCTCCTGCCACCATCAGCCAATACGGGGTGATGCTCAGGGTCCATACACATGATCATTTTGCTGTGAGCAAGGACGGGGAAAAATGAAGAAGGTGTTCAAGTCAACTCGATTTCGACTCAACCCTCCCCTCTGCGTAAAGCCAGACAAGATATAGAAGGGATATCCAGAGCTACCAATGCCATTATTGTTGTGCAAGAGTTTGATGGTTAGGTCAATATTACGACCATTGAAGACCTGGTCTTGATTGATGGTAGCAATGGCGCCAAAGTCATGGTGATCTACAATGCGGCAAACTTCTACACTTGGACCTTGCGCCTTCTGATCGATGACTTGCGCTTGACCTGCATGACCAATGGATGGTTCGCTGTGTTTTGCCTGAGTGCCTCTGGAGTTGGACATGTTGGAAGCGCCTTCAAAGTGAACTCTGTTGACGTTGTCAGGACCTTCGTCGACACTGTCGTCTTCGCTGTCGTTGTCGTCAAAGGAAGGTTGGAACTGCTTGGAATAAAATGGTGCAAACTGAGGTAGATTCACACGATGACACCCTGTCTTGTGCACAATAAAGTCAAGCGGGCTAAAGGCTTGGTCTGTGTTGATAAGAAGAGCGCACGAAAGGAGCTGAATCTGTTGTTCGTAGTGATCGACCATTTCAACCATCTGTTGCCATGGACGTCAATTGACGCTTACGTCGATGCATTTTTTTTTGTTTTTGAGCTTGCAAGGGCAGAAAGTGAAGCATACGTTTGAGTTTGGCTTACTATGTTGTGGTATATAATCCGATGATGATGATGTGGAGACATGATGAAATCATACAAATGAAACATGATTCTCGTTTCTGTCATTGGGGAAAAAACTGAAACTGCTTTGTGATCAAGATTGTCAACTGATTCATGTCATCAAGTATAGAAGTTCTGGTTGGTTGGGACAATGACAACAATCAAGTCAGAAATGGAGTAAAGTATCATACCAGTTCCTTACAAATAATGTGTCATTAAAAAAGAAATAATTACAAATCATCGTTGTGAACCAATTCCTATTTTATTCATTGTAAAACTGCCAGCCTTGAAGCACCAAAACTTAATTTTAACATCATCTGAAAAGTGGAGCATACCTAAAACCACATTTCGCAAATCGCATTTACACATTTCGCATTTACATATAATTGTGTATGCAACGATAAATCTCACCGAAATCGTAAATCGCAAATCGTATTTCTCACAGTTCGCATTTCGAATCCCAGTCGCGAGTCCCATTTTCTTATTTTTTATTTATAAGTACCCCTATGTACAGATATATCATAGAGATACAGTACAAGTGGAGTGTAGGAGTGTCGATGATACGTACGGTAAAAAATGTGTAAATGTGATTTGTGATTTGTGTCAATGGTTGACGAGGGCCTCTCGTCGACCAAGATTTGTGTAATTTACACATAATTTGTGTAAATTTACACAAAATTTCCCGCCAAAACACAAAAAAATGCGAAATGTGTAAATGCGATTTGCGAAATGTGGTTTTAGGTATGCTCCAGTATTCAAGGATAATATGAGGCACCACAGTGAAAGCAATCCAGAAACCATGTTCAGGTACAGCAACGAATCCTCATCTTCTGATTCAGGGGAGTTGAAGGCCAGTGTTAATGGTTTCTCATTCCGCAGACAACTTGATTCCAGTTCGGATAGTGAAGTTTCAGAAAATAGCTCAAGGGACCAGCGTACTTACCTCTCGTTCTCTTTGGAAGTACCAGACAGTACACCTCATTGTTCCCTTCAATAGCAGCCGTCTCATAACTCATCGGATTCAGAATCAAGGAACAGTGTAGATGAGGATAGAAATGTAAGACGTGTTGTGTTTGGCACCAATTTGAACAACACTTCTGTGGCCGAGATTAGAGACAGACTGAGAAGTAGGGGGCAACCATCCAGAGGCAGCAAGTCTAATCTTATAAAGCGTCTATTGGGGCAAGAGATGGAAGTGGCGGAAGGAACAGAAGAGGATCTGAAACGATATACTGTGCTAGAGCTCAAAGAGCAGCTAAAAGCAAAACAAAAATCAACAAGTGGCAGCAAGACTGATCTTATCAATTGTCTATTGAAAAATGATGAAGAAGTGGAGGACGGAATAGAGAAGGATCTCAAAGAATGTAGTGTGGCCAAGCTTAGAGAAAAACTAAAGGAGAGGGGGCAGCCATCAGGAGGCAGCAGGTCTGATCTTATCAACCGTCTATTGGGACAAGAGGTGGAAATGGAGGAAGGAACGGAAGAAGATATCAAACAATATACTGTGAAGGAGCCCAAAAAGAAACTAACTGCAATGCAACTACCAACTGCAAAGGGAAATAAACAAGAATTGATAGACCGTTTGACTGGAAAGGACCAACCCATGCCCAAAGAAAAATGGGAAAGATCAAATGACAAGCAATTCCTTTTGAGTTTGTTGAAGGATGCCCAACCCACAAGTGTGTGATTTATGACAGCCGAAGAAGTCAACCAAAGACCGCCATTCAATGTATGGCCACTGAGCTATTTTTGTGACTACTTCGAAACTGCCCGAACGCATATTCTGAATGTGGAAAACATTGCTGATGAGGATAACAATGACTTCCTTGCTGATACTGCAGCAAATCCTAGAGGCACTCCGACAAGAAGAGGTAACTGCATTATTTATTGTTTTATTTGGGAACAAATTCTATGTAGTAACCCAATTTATTCAATATGCATAGGGGTTGCATTTTAGGACACTCATACTTCACGCTATCACCTTAAGCGTGATTTGTTACAAGCCATGAGTTGAAATCCTCCAATTCATCTTGACCCAAAGGAATTGTGGAAATCACAAGAATGCTACCAGGAGTTTGACTTGAAAACTTTTTGTGATCACATTGCGCAGCAAAAGCGGTACTTCAATACACCTCCAGGGTGGCAAACAAATCGAAACAAAGTTGACAATAAAAAATTCGAAAAGGAAATAGCAGAAATGAGGAATGCTTGGAACGAAATGCATTTGTAAACTTAGACTCAAACTCTAGCTGATTTCTAAGTTTTGCTGGTCCGACAAATACACTTGTGCATTCTACAGATAACAAAGCATAACATAAAATTAAGTGCAGTGATGGTTGTTATATACTTAATTGGTTTATTGTGTATCGCAGCCACCACCAACACCATATCCTACACTGTTCAGAGAAGCCGTGACTGCAAGCTCAGGTGAAGATGATCCTGTCCTTTCCATTTTTAAGCAGCATTTCCATAAATCTCAAACAACAAAAACATCCCTCCCCTCTCTTCCAAACACAGTCAATCACCTGCCTGTCTTCAAGGTCCAAGCCTTCAGGCGTATCATTTAGACGGATACTGACACCATCAGCAAGGAAACAGATGGCTTTAAGGTCAGTGCCAATTTGTCTGGCAAACAGAGTCATCACACAAATCATGTGTGTGTCTCTAGCCATCCTAAACATTATTTCCTGTCCCGTCTTTAAAAGGAAATGCATTACAAAACAAAAAGTATTGAATTTGGTTTGGCTGCATCAGAATCATAGTGGTTATGAAAATAAACTCACCTGGCCCTTAACTATAGTTGTGATCACAGATTTTGACGTAACAACACAATCGATAACATCTCCGTCTTTCACGCCCAACATCTCCGCTGTATCCTGTGGACGAACTCTGTCACCATTAGCAAAGAACCGGAGGACGCTGTCTACATTTCCAAGCCGTTTGGAAAAAAGATCCATAAGACGCACCATTTGCATGGTGCGACGGATCGTGAAGGCAATTTCCAGTTTACTCTGTAGAGGGATGACGTAAACCATGAGTTTTGGGGGAGGCAGTCACGACAAAACATTCCCTCACTCACCTCTTTTTGTACAGTTACAGTAAAGATAGTCGATGGTGCTTCCTTGTTGGTGTCGGCAACAGTTGATTGGTTTTCCATAGACGTGACTTCTTTTCAGATTGGTCAACTGGCGGTGAAAAAATATTAAGAGGGGTGATGATGAGAACACCACAGGCGTTGTCTCTGATCATCTGAGATGGATGCAAGGAAATTGAGGTGTAGACTGACAGATGGCATGACTCCATGGTGCCAGATTGCCTAATGATGCACCACCACCCCTTTAAGTATTCTTGGCTAAAGGCCGGTACTTTTCCTTTTTGTTCTTTTGCTCTCTCTTTTTTTGCAATTTCCTTGATTTTCCCCTCGTTTCCAACACTGCGATAGGCTGTAAGTAATTCAATGCTGCCATCAAAGCTTAACAAGGGCTTCAAAGTTGACTTTACGGAGACATAAACGGGCGTCAAAGTTGACTGTTCTTTCTTGAATGACTTTATGGGGCAGGTAATTTGTTGGTTTTCCCTCTTTCATAGGCTTATTTAATTACCACAAAAGAGAAAAAAATTATGACCTTTCAAGTAATATAGATAAAACTTTGGGAGACATCAGTGCAATCTGAAATTTCGTCTCGCCATTTGCCTTCATTAACGGCATGTATAGCACAATACTAGCACTCTCAGCAAATCTCTGTGGGACACATCCTCCACATCACCTCCAATTGTGTTACACCATGGCACAAGCTAGGAAATCAAAGGCCAAACAAGTTGATTCGGGCCCGAGCCCCAATGCCGACAACTGGAACAGCTGCCTGTACAAGTTCCTTCTCTTTAGAACTACAAAGAAAAAGGGCTACATTCATTCTCTCAACAGTCAAGATACAAATGAACGATCCATTGCAGAGTGGATCAAAGAACAGCACAACGACATTGAGAAGATTCGAGACAAAACCCCCAATTCTGCTAGGCAATTTTGCTCAAGAAAGCAGCAACCTATCACAGAAGACCAAATTTCCGTCTTGAAGAGTGTCAACTTTCCTTTCGAATATAACTTCTGGGAAGAAAAATTCACGGCCCTTCAAGCTTACAAAGAGAAGAACGGAGACTGCCTTGTCCCCTAGTCACACAAAGAGCTTGGTCACTTTGTCAACAATCAACACAGGTTGAAGAAACAGATGATGAACGGGAAGTCAGTGGGAACTTTGACAGCAGAAAGGATGGAGAGGCTCGAGAAGCTTGGATTTGTCTGGGAAGTAAGAGCAAATCTGGACAACGCATTTGACAACCTCCTACAAGAATTGATTGCTTTTCAAGCAACAAATGGTCATCTAAAAAACAGAAGGCTTCGTAAATGGCTTTCAAAACAGGGAGTAGACAAGAGAAGTTGGAGGCTTCGGGCATACATTTCTTAGATACCATTGAAGGAGATAAAGCAGCTGACGGGACGAATGATCTGTTGGAGGGCATTGTGTTGTTGGAGGCTGCAGGGATCGACAAAGAATTCACTCTAGAAGCTGTAGATGATACAGCCAAAAATGTCGGTGAAGGAAATGAACTAGATGGGCAGCAGGAGGACAGCAACAGTGGAAAAGAGATGGTACCACACAGGAGAAGTGAAGTGTCTGTTGCTTCTGAGAAGAAATTATGCAGTGAGTGATCAGTTGTGAGAAATCGTAGTTTGTAATGAAACCTTATTAAAATTCTCATTTTAAACAGGACGTTTGAAGTCTGTATTAGTTCCTGAATTTGCAAACAAGTATTCAGGAATATTAAAATCTGCCACAGCAATTTTGGATTATCTCTATTTACATCCAAGCCATGCTACATGGGAGACAGGACCTGGAATTGTTCTCACTGCTGATTCGTGTTACAACAATCCAGTTCAAATCAATATTGAGAAGCCAACTTACCTGCGTCAAAGTTTCAGTAACTGCCACTGGAATCAATTCAAACTGTCATGCGAACAGACACTGTTTCACATATGGCACTCGAAGTGGAGTTATGACGCATGGGACAGCATTGAGGTAAATTCATTGTTTTTGTTGTGTACGTTTGAGAATTTCCATTATTTAATCATTTCAACCCTTTGTTGGAGAGACAAAATTCTCAACGAAAGCAATCTTTGACTTGTATCCTGGCTGTTGGAGATTCAAGGGGTCTTCTTTTGCAGCTCATGAGACACAGAACAAAAGAAGAGACAGGAAAAGGATTCATTAAACTTAACGTTTAAGATGCATCCAAAGAATTCAAGTTGTCTAATGGATCTCTGTTCTTCTTGCACCCAGATGATGAACAGGATCAACTAAGACTTGAATTTGACAAGGAATGTCTAACATTTTTTTAGCATGGAAGTAACGGTGTCGAAAGTGATGTTGGAATGTCGTTTGGTCTGGTTTTTAGATCATGCTGTCATGTTAAAGAAGTGTCAAAGAGAACTGGACAGTTGATAGAACCAGAACATGACATTAGGTTGCTACAAAGAACTAAGAGGAAACTGGCAGATTTTTTAGCAGGAAGGATCACAACAAAAGACGGAATGACAAAGGACCAAGTGGACAAATGGCTACAAGCAAAGTATTTGCAGACTAAAAGTCGTCATGAACTCAAGATTAACGTTAATTTCAGATTAATTTGCACAATCAATACACATATCCTCCGTGGATGGGAGTTGGTGTCGGTGGTGAGTCAACAATCCACATGTTCTCTTGTGAGATCATTGTTGTCATCATCCAGGGTGAAGAGTCTTTTGTTTCCTCTTCATACTCTTCATCCATGAGGCCTCCACGGCCACCGCCAAAGGTGTTCTGTAACCATTTTCATATGATGGTCAATCGATCCCACACATTCAGAAATGCCATGGCTTCCTCCATTCTACCACCACCAGACTACCCTCCATCCTCCCCCCAACATCCAATTTGCATGGTTCAAAAATCAAACAAGTCCACTTCAAAAACTCCTTCACACCAATACAACGCCGAATCAAGTGCACAATACAATCAAAGTCGCCAATTTGTCCATGTATCTTCGTC
Organism: Cyclotella cryptica; assembly: GCA_013187285.1. NCBI lineage: Eukaryota > Bacillariophyta > Thalassiosirophyceae > Thalassiosirales > Thalassiosiraceae > Cyclotella > Cyclotella cryptica. The sequence goes on from JABMIG010000113.1 coordinate 74,481, forward strand.
GTTCCCTCAAACAGCAATGGCAAATGCTCCACTCCCTCCGCTCTCATGCAGAATATCTTAAATCTGCGGCAAGAGCCGGCGTCAGTGGAGAGAGCAACGACGGTGGCTATAGCAGTGGAAATGGTGTCACCAATGACGGGGGTTCTTCCATTGTCCTACCATCCGGCTCTTTCCTTGGGTCGACTGGTTTGCTTCGTTAGTCCTCTCGCTTCGTAATGGCCGGGCGAACCTCTCCGGCTTCATTGTTGCATGCGGATACTTTTGGCTGATTGTTGCGTTCCGCCTCGTCACAACTCATCACGCATTCTTCCTTGCTCTCTAGCCATTCCTTCCTGGCCTCCTTCTCCTCTCGAAGGCATCTCTACCCAGTGGATCTTCCGCCAAGTTCGTTACGAGTAGTCACCACCCTGATGTAACACCTGATGAGTCCCTCCCCTTCAACAAACGCCTCACTGCTTCCGACACTCTCGCCCTCAACAGCCCGTTGACTGCTGCCTCATCAGTCGAGCCAGGTTTAATCCGCCAAGGCCATGGCCAGCACGGACACACCATGCGTCTCTAGTTGCTTCGGCCTTGGCCTCCGCGCTGGGTGTCGCTCTGTAGTTGTCGGATATTAAGGTTAGGGTTAGGTGGCATTGACGGCATTCATGACGGCACTGTGACGACAGCGGAATAGATGTGGGTGGCTATTTTTTCCGGAGGCGACGGAACCGGTGACGATATTTACGGAGGTGGCAGAAACGGAGAAGCCAATGATGGGGGGATCGTCAATGGAGATGAAATTGAGGGAGTCATCCCCAGATGTGTTGGACTGCGGAACTTCCAATGGTGCTTGGGCTTGCATCTTTCATATTGCTGCGTCACCTAACTGAGCGTGCTGTGGCCCTTGGCTTGCACCAAGTGAAACCAAGTAGTGACACCAAGTGAAACCGAGTGGCACCAAGTGAAACCAAGTGACACCGAGTGAAACCAAGTGACGTAATACCGCGTCCGAGTGAAACCGAATGACACCAAGGGACACTGAGTGACACTGAGTGACACAGAGTGACACCAAGTGACACCAAATGACACCGAGTGAAACCAAGTGAAACCAAGTGAAACCGAGTGGAACCGAGTGAAACCGAGTCCACTCCAAGAACACCCCGATCACGACTGAGCGAACCCAAAGTTGGAGTGTGGGTGTGGATGTGAGTGTTTCTGAGCTGTGGGTGTAAGTTTGTAGTTGTGAAAGGTTTGTCTGAGGCTGTGTAGGGGTGTGGGTGTGTGTGTGTACAGATGTGCGTGGTTGTTGGTATTGGGAAAAGGTATTGGCCTGCATTTTTGTCAATTATTGTGCATTTCTTTGTGTGTCTGGGGGAAAGGCGCTGATGGTTGGCTATGTCGTTCATCTTGGTGCTCCAAGCTGGGTGATGTTGTTTTTGTTGTGTGGCTTATGTGTTCGTGAATGCATTCTCACCAGGTATGAGGGTGTTGAGGTGTTCGCCCTTGCCTTTTGTCTGTGCCGCATGGGGTGTGTCGATGTAAAGATGTGTGAGTTTGGGGATGCTGCTGTGTACATGTAGGCTTGTGCGAATGTGGATGTTTGGATTTGATCTGGCTGTGTGCTTGTGCTCCTGTAGTTTTTCTTCGCTAGCTTGGATGTGAAATGTGTTTTTGTGTGTGGCTTCCATATGGATGTGTCTTGGAATCCATGGGTTTATGGATGTGTCAAGTGTTTGTGTATGAACAATGAAGAATAATGCCACTAGAATGTATTTCGAGAGGTCTTCATTTACGTTGTCTGGGTTAATGGTTGTTCAAAGCGGTGGCTGTATCTGTGTTAGGGTGAAGTGAATTGATTGCAAAGATATTCCTTTTCATTTCAAGTGTATGAAAAATGAAGAATAATGCCACTCGTGTGTATTTCGAGAGGTCTTCATGTACGTTGTCTGGGTTAATAGTTGTTCAAAACGGTGGCTGTGTCTGTGTTAGGGTGAAGTGAATTGATGGCAAAGATATTCCTTTTCATGTCAATTCACCAGGAATTGGTTAATTTTTCTTCCTTCTTTCGATTCAAAGAGATAATCTTGAAGCATTGACTTAAAATATCATCATGATGCTGAAATGTATGCGTTATTGAGTTTTACGGCAATGAAGAAAGTGTTCTTCTGACCAGTGCTGGTAGACACAGTTTAGGAGTCCTCATGATTAATTCAAAACAATCTTTTATCAACTGAACCAACGACCTGTTCACTTTGTGGCTTCCAAAAGAGAAGTCAATATAAGCGACAACACATCCGATATCAATGATGTCACCTAAAACTTTCCTGATGAGGTCGAATTCAACAATCTTCGGGTGGGCCTATGTTTGCATCGTGTTAATCCTAACTGAGCAAGTCGAACTGGCTCACGAATATGCTGATTTTTTCCTTTCAAGTCTTTATTGATGATTGGGTAATATTGCTTGTGTGTCAACAACTTGATGCGCATAATTGCCTTGGTCCTGTTCTCCCGTCCTCTTCCGCCCAGAACAATTCCCTGTTGATGTTATCAAGCTTGTCTGCATTGGATCGCTTCATTATTGAAGGTGTTGAAAAAATCAAACAATTAAGTAGAACTTTCCATGATTCTTGGTCCTCAGTTGACAAAGTCGTCAACGTTTTCTGAACGCATCAGTTTTCTTGCGTTTAGGTATGGACCATCTCAATGACATGAGGAAATATCAGCTGAATGATCTATGTGTTCCTCCCTAGAGGAATCCATCTCATCAGTTGAACTTCATCTTGGCATCACTGGAAGTGGTATCAAGCATGAGATCTGGTAGGCATGCTCCATACTATTGAACTGCTTCACTTGACCAGTGCAGGGTCTTTATATTATTAATGTTATATACTTTCAAGATATTTTCAAAAGGCCGATTAATCTCATAAAGCCTACATCATTGAATTAAATATCATTTGAAACTTTGAAACTGAGTCCTCCAAAAGATAATGATTATCTCGATTTTATTCGATATTTAAACTTGTGGTAGGCAGTACAATCCTCTCGTCTCTGATAGTCAAGTTGTTTTGGGTCAGACTTGTATCCCCCCATCTTCTCCTTTTCCTTTGTAGGAGCATCATTTTGGATCCTGGATTCATAGGAACCATGTTGACGAAGAGCTCTTTCAAGTTGATAAAAATTTTGTTATGTGAGAAGGAATTAAATTTTGGATCATGTGAGACCGAATGTTTTTTTTTTGGTTCATTGCGTATTTGCCATGTTCAGCTACAATTGATTTGTGGACATATAGCACTGAGCTGGTGTGGTCCGAAACATTAGAAAGTTCTAGGAAGAATTTAAATGCTGGCAACAATCAACAATGAATTATATGCGGCTGTTATAATCATAATTGTTACTATTCATATTTGATTAACAACTATTTATAAAAAATAAAGTATTGGATGCCTCTTTGTACAACTGGACTTCATAGTTGGTCCCATTCCTAGAACTGTGTAATAACATTGGGTCAAGTTCTATAACTGGGCACCCCATTAAGGTACAGTGCCCTTATTGGTTGAAAAAGTCCCGCGCTAAACACGACGAATTTTGGATGCCCAGTCTCCTAGAACTTGGATGCTGTCAAAATTGGATCTAGTATTATCCATCAACTGTCTGTAGTATGCTCAGAGGGAATATAGTAGATTCTTTGTGTCTCTTCCCAGTGAAGGCTTTAATGAGTTACTACTACTACATCTTGTAAGGACTGCAGGAATCGTTTGTCTCACCAATCATGAAGGACACAAGTGGAGGATTGTTGAATCTACAATATGCTGACTTGATGAGAACTAGAAACACCACACACCATGTTGTAGCATCACTATTGTCCTTCTTGTTGAGGATCTTTTCCATGACTGTATAAGTTGCCTAAGGTGCTAAGTGGATCACATGACAATGACAAATCTTGAAGTTGGCCACCAAAACGGAAAGACAGGTAACTTCACTCATTTTTCTGTGCTTGGTTGGTAGCTCATTACTAAGTTTGTATTCATAGCAAAAGTGTCATAGTATTTCCACAGCTAGAGTCAATATGTTGACCTACTCTTGACTTTTTGGTTGACGCATGTCAAACATACCCATAGTCACACCCACAAAGAACTCTCATCACCATTATCCAGACCCACACCCATATTCACACACACCTACACCAAAACACCCGACAACGCCCCCCCTCACACACACTAACTATGCACTCACAAACAGTCTCCACCCACCCACACCCCACACACCAAAGCCATGTATGTCCCTATCCACACAAGCACACACACTCACGCACAAACACATCCACAAAACACTTCCCCACAAATCCACAACTATTCATCCATAACCCACACACTCACACACCCACACATCCAATACTGCACACACACAAGGCCACAGCCACAGCTAAAGCCACTGCCAAACACCTCAAAATCATACACCTACACACCCACAGCCAAAGCCAATTGTACAAACCCACACATCCACTCACCAACACCTACTACCCATGCTCCCCCCAAACCCACACATATGAAGCACCCACCTACAAACATCAAGCACCCACCCACAACCTCCCCCCCAAACCCCATACACACACAAACCAACACACCCACAGCCATGGTACACCCACACAAGCACACACACATTACCACACCCACAAACATCCATACATTCACCCACCTACACTCACAAACATACCAACACACCCATACGCCCATATCACACATATACACCCATATACCCACACAATCAATCCCACACGCATTCACAAGACCCCAGCTACACCCAAGACCACACATCCACAACGGAGATGCGGTATCGTGGAGATGAGTATGATTCAATCACATGAAAAATATGCTGAAGGTTGAAGACACATTTTTCGTTCACCTACATAAGACTTGTGTACTTAAGTATATCTAACTGGTGAATCCCGAAACTATCTTCTTCGGACAAACAATGATACACATGATATATATTACCGACTACATTACACAGATCAAAATAAGCGGACTACCGAGACAAAATTAACGGATTATTAAGGTAGGAATCAGTACTCCGTTATTTCCTCAAAATAAACAGATTTCCCAATAAAATAAGCGGAGTAAATTAAAATTAACAGCTTTTGTCTCCCGCCTCTCTCTAGAGGTAGCTACGAGAACAACGAGAGTCCTGTCGCGTGACATTTTTACATGATGTGCGCACCGTGCAAAAAACATGACATCACTGCGTCAACACTCTCCCACCATGATGCTCTACGCCGCACCATTTGAAATCAAGTCACCGCACAAAAACCATCGCAGATACAGAACTTCTGACGCCGCGCGTTTCAAGTCCACAACCAAGACAACAATACCCCCAGTACGATCACCCTGATTCATCTTTTTTTGCAAGAACGAACCACGCCACCACCATGCCAATTTTGTTACATTTTTGTCATGGCATGACATGACGGAAATTCCACCGATTTGCTGCTGGTGAGTTATTTTAATGCTATGAATCGCTTAATTTACTTATCTAAACTGTCACCTCAAACTCTATGTTGAATCTTTCTCCTTTGAGCTGCCCCGTTTATAACTTTGGGAGGTGGCAAAATAGAAACTATATCCGGAATATTAGGTGCGTCTTCTGCTTCCTCCAACTTTCGTTTCAACTCGTCCGTCTTCGTCTTGCTCATGTCCTTGATATCATTTCTCTTTTGGTTCTCATTCAAGCTTTGATGTTTGCTGATGCAGTATCTTCTATAGAACTCATGAATATTCTTCAATTGCTGGCAATTTCAAAAAGATCTTAATGGTGCACACTCCATCAACCAGTTCACAACCCCACATGGAATCACAGTTTTCAGCCATTAAGGTTCATGCAACAATTAACCTGATTAAAATTCAACAACATACAGGGCAACAATACAGAAATAACTAATTTTGCACCTGATTGTTTTCAGCATAAAGGTATCAATTATAATTAACATTTATGATTCCTTTCTTTATATAAACGCTGTTCAAAACGACTCTTGTTGATGTGGAGGTTTTGTCAATCAGAGGCCAAGACACATTTGCAAAATCTGATCTTTGGACTCATTGAGGGTACATTTTGCCATTCTCATTTCATCTAGCACCTCGAGAGTGGGATGGTCCTGGGCTACCTGTACAGCCATTTTGGTTAGGTGTACCATACAGTTGGACAATAACAAACATACGACTTCTCCTGTCTCTGATTTAAAGCATAAGGTTGATTGTTGTGTGGGAGGGTTGATGTTGTTTATGCTCCAGGTGCTTTTGCATGCATTGACAATTGAGTAACGGACATTTACTGCAACGACAGATGGAAAACTTCTTGAAGCAAGCAGAAATTTACAAGCTTTGGTCTTTTTACCCCGTGTCCTGATGATAACTTAAAAATAGATAGTCAAAAAATGTTGAAATACAGACGACCCCAGCTGGCATGATTAAATCAAAGCTTACTCACAACCTTCTGTTCTATATCAGCTTTAAGACTCCCGCGTACTATCCAATTCAAAGGTTTATTGTTATGTTGCATTCATTGCGCTGCATTGCAACGAAAACTTTGAACTGCAAGTACATTGTTGTTAGATGCTCATGATCGAAGGTATAACAACACATATTTTTCAGTTTACAACTTACCATAAAGAGCTCTCAAGATGCACCCCCCCCTCTCTCACCCGCCTTCCTCTTGTTTGCTATATTTGCAAAGGCTTGCATCGATTTTTGAAACCTGTGAGGAGTATGTTTGGGTATTTATTGGGGAGGACGTGGTGGCTCCAGTGTCGTGTGCCCAATCATGCTGTGTGATCGGTGCTTTTCAGAGCAGTGTGGGAATAAAGGGTACTGGAACCGTTGCAAGTTCAAAAAGCAAAAGCAAATTTTCAATTGAATTAATTGAAAATATCATGTTGATAACAAAATAAAGAGCACTTACAAAATGTGCTGCTAGCCACATCGGCGCTGTTCTGCCGTGTGTTTAATCGTGATACACTGTTTGAAAATTGCAATGCCACTGGAGTTAGTCCCATGGCCAATAGAAGGATTGCTGTGGGATGAAAATGATTTCAAACGGAGGTGGCTGCAAGAGAAGGGACGACCGAGGTATGGTGACCACCGGAGTGGGATTTTGTAATTATCCCGATACTATGGTATTCATGATAAAATAATACACCAATAAAAGCTGATGGTTTTGCCTGTACACTAAAAGGCATTATCCTTTGATGATAAAGTTACATGATAGATACGTGAAAAATAAACGGATCACGAAATCCGTTTATTTTCTATGTTTCAAAATAAGCGGATCAGATTTTAAAATAAGGCCATTAACTAATGAGCGTGCTAAACGCTGGGCTAACGTCATTTTTTGAGCTCATTACCTATTTTTAAGCCCTTGCCGGTTGTGTCCACGTCTGCGCTCGCCCAGTTTTTTCCGATTTTTTTTCGCCCGGAGCGCTAAATCCGATTTCCATGCGCGTAGAGAGGCTTCTTTCACCCAGAGCGCTAAAGCTGTCGCCCTCTCATTTTTGGACCTGTATCACTGTAGGTATCACTGTATCAACCCTCATTCATCTCTTTTCTCGTCCCGGTTTCCCCGCTGACATTTCTGCCGTCGACGCTGTGGTTCCCTGCCAATTCCACTCCGTCATTGTCGAATAACTCTGTGCTGACGGCGACGACTTCTGCGCTGCCGTTGCCGCCGCCGCTGGGGCGTACTCGTCACGTTATGGCTTTTTGATGCCACATTCGTTGACATCTTTGGCAGTACGCCGATTGACAGTGGCTTCGTTTCGTTCGGGGTTTGGGACGTGGTGGCATTCGCATCGTCGATTGCGGCACGAGACGACGACGATGCGTCGGCTGCAGTTCGATGCGGCGCTGGACCGTTTGGAGGAGCGGAGGAGGACGTCGTCGATGCTGACATTGGTCACATCCTCGCAAAGCGAACGAGTCGATATGGTGGACAGCAACGACTTGCATTCTGCCGGTTCGTTTTGTAGAATGGACGGTCCAATTGCCTTCGTTTTGCCGTGGGCCACGCGGCAAATACACACACACACACACACAAATAATACGCCCCCAACGACGCCCCCGCCTTTCCATGCAATGATGCCCCTGTCGACGTATACACGGCCTGGCGAAGGAAGATGGCATCAAACAAATTGAGGTTGTCCTTGACAACCATGCTACCCGGGCCGTCAACAACCCCATTGTTGGATTTAATCTGTGGTTTCATCGATGATAGATTCGAAAAAGCACTGCAACCCATTCGACAATCAACCAATTAAACTCCAAACTCAACAATTCACCGCCTGCTCCCCCTTCCACAACCATTTGCTCTTCCGCTCTCCCTCGTCAAGCCACGTCATCAATTGCAAGTGTTTTGTTGATCGGTTGAACTCAACAATAAACAAGAGTATTGTGGAGGAGTTGTGGTGTGCAAAGCTGGATATTGAGTGTGTGATTTGTTCCTGCACTTGTTGTTGCTCTACGATTTCAATAGAGCATAAATTAAGAACAATTCAGAACTGGAAATGAGAAGAAGTAGTTGTTAAACAGCTACGTCTCATTAACTACTAACTAACTTCATCTGTAACTAACTAACTTACAAACTAATGAGCGAAGCCACGACATGTAGAAAGGTTGAAAACACGACCCAAAGATAGGAATCAACGTTTCTGTTTGACATTCTGGATGGTTGTTTTGATGATGATGGGAGATTTGCTGAAGTGAAATGGAATTGGAGACGATGTTTTTGAGAACGCAGGTGCCAGAATTGTCAGATGCGTTGAGAACACAAAAGGGCTATGTGAGTTAGGAACTAACGCAGACACAAATTAAGACGGGCTATCAAAACGGATAGCGCACTGGACATAGCATGGTCGCAGAAAAAACATGTGACGGGCTAAAGAAAATCAATTTTTATAATTAAAATTTGGGCTAATGAAAAATTAGCCCATGGTCCTTTAGCACACTCGTTAGTTAATGGCCTAAGTGGCTTAAATCTGGCTTAATCCGTTTATTTCATCGACAAGATTGAGACATGTCAAAATAAGCGGATTACAAAAATGTGCGATACACATGATGTCTTTTTTCTATCGCGGAGAAATTTTTCCGTTGTCATGACCTAACAAAATACTGCCGTACATATGACGTACCCTTAAATAATTTACGTAAAACTGTTTGGCAATGCTACTCTACATTCTACTTACAGTTATCGCTTATGTAAGCCACATGACCGCATCTCCAACCAACTACACCTACACCCACACCCACACACCAATATATATACACGTACATTCCCACATCCAAACCCACTCCCAAACACACCCATACCAACAGAAGCATACACTCCAACACCCAAACACCCATACACCCACACACCCACAATCACATCACACAGCAGAGCCTCACACACCCACAGTCACACACAAAGCCTCTAAACCCGCACAAACCCACACGAAAACCTACATATCCAGACAAACCCACTCCCAGACCCAAAACCCACTCCCAGACCCACATATCCAGACAATCCCACACCCAGACCCAAACATACACACAAGTACACACCCACACCCTACACCCCCCACTCACTGAGCACACCCACACAGCCACAGACCCACATATCTACACACCTACACCACCCACACCGGCTATACACCCATAGCCACACAATCATTTTTGTTATTTTTTAGTTCAAATAATAATTGCTTTAAAAAACTTAACCTTTCTGCACTTAGATTTATGTAACAAATTTAAATCTGCTAGATCTTTATTTTGTTTTTTTATGTATTTCAAGAAATATACCCACGCACCCACACAGACACACACCCACACATCCATACAACCACATAATCAATGCCACACATATAAACAACACCCAAGCCATAGCCACAGCCCACACCCACACCCAGACACCCACACCTACACACCAACATTCACCTACATTCCCACTGACACATGAACACACTGGCACTAATTTACACACCAACACCAACACCCAAGCCTACGTTCACATACCCACAAACACCCATAAACCCACAGCCTCACACATACACCCATACCCCCCCCCACACACACACGCACTAAGGCCATTCACCACCGAGCCGGGCTTATTGCCTGGGCGCAAATGTTTCATTAGCCCTAATCGAAGTCATGGAAATTGATATTTTTAGCCCTCTGTTTGTTTTTCAACGTCCATGCTAATCGCAGAGCGCTAACCTTTTTGATAGCCCTTCTCAATTTGTGTCTGCGTGTATGCCTACTTACATAGCACGTTTGTGTCGCCGATGAATCCTTCAAATAATCTGACACCCCCATTCTCAATCTCATCGTCACCACTTCATTTCACCGCAGTGATCCTCCCGTCCGCTTCAAACTTCTACGATGTCAAAAAATCCTGTTGATTCCTATCTATGGGTCGTGTTTTCTACGTTTTAGGTCGTTGCTGCCACAGCTGCCGTTGCGATCGTTGCTTCGACTCCCCCCAAAGATGTTGAAGTTCCATGAGACGTCGTCCCATAC
>JABMIG010000113.1:90000-190415 GCA_013187285.1 Cyclotella cryptica
GACCTCCGGGAGGAGCTGCTGGAATCGACGTTATGGCTCGCCAACACTGCCCCTCCTTGGGCTGCCTACCGGGCAATGCGCCAAGGACGATTGGTTGCTCTTGACAAGAACCCCGGGGTACGGCACGTAGGGATTGGAGAGTGCTGGATACAGGCTGTGAGCAAGTTGGTCCTTGCCGACTGTGGCAAGGAGGGAAAGGCTGCCTGTGGAAGCACCCAGCTTTGTGCCGGCCTCGAGGCGGGTACCGAAGGTGCTATCCACTCCATCAGGAAGCAGACAGCCCAGGACCGGTCCATGGAGTTTGAGGACTGGGAGATCAGGGTGAGACACCACCATGGGAGACGTCGGTGGAGGAGGCATTTCAAGATGCCTATGAGTCGGCGGAAGATCTAGAGGACCCACACATATTGGCATTGGCGGATGCAGACAATAGGTTCAACTGTCTTAGTCGTCTCAACATGCTCTGGGATGTGAGGCACCGCTGGGCTCGAGGGTCCTGTTTTGCCTTCAACATGTACAGGCATGAGGCAAGGCTCATGGTTCCCAGCTCGGCGGGGCTGGAACCACAATTTGTCCTATCCAAGGAAGGAGTAACTCAAGGGTGCCCTCTTGGCATGATCCTCTATGGGATCTCTCTGCTGGGCCTGGGAGAAGACCTACAAGACTCGGCCCCCGGGGTCCTACAACCCTGGTACGCTGATGACTTCTCCATCTATGGAAGAGCCTCGGAAGTGGCCAAAGTGTTTCAGCGACTGTGCAAGAAAGGCCCCAGTGTGGGCTACTTCCCAGCACCAGCCAAGTCTTGGGTAATCTGTCCCAAGCAAGCTGAAGCACCTGCCAAGACCATCATGGATGCCACTGGACTACCAGTCAAGTGGAGTCGGGGACAGCGCTATGTTGGAGGGTTCATTGGATCCGAGAAGATGAACCGGAGTTGGCTGGAGCCAATGGTCCAGAAATGGGTGGAGGGGGTGGACAAACTGGCAAAGGTGGCACGGAGGTATCCCCAAGCTGCCTATGCTGGCCTTGTCAACGGTCTCCAAGTGGAATGGCAGTGCCTCTGCCGGGTTGAACCAGGAGTGGGTCAACACCTCGCACCAGTGGAAGCAGCCTTGAGGGAAAAGTTCATCGCTGCCCTGCTAGGGATGGATGACCCCATCAATGATGAATTTCGTCTCCTCCTGGCCCAAGGGGTCAAACAGGGTGGCCTTGCCATCCGAGATCCTGTTGGTGCAGCTAACAGGCTCCATCGGGCCTCCACAGAAGCAACGGGAGTGCTGGTCACATCCCTCCTGGAGCACACCACCCTGGACATTGAGGCACACGCAGGCTGTGTCCGACAAGCTGGGGCCGCTGCAAGGAGGGAGCGAGTGGAGGATGGAAAGAAGGTGGTGGAAGCAATGTCACTCAGGCAAGGGCCCAAGGTGAAGAAGCGGCTCGATCGAATGAAGGAAACTGGTGCCTGGCTGGCTGTAATCCCGGACCGCTTCAGCGGGACGGCTCTCAGCCTCCAAGAATGGCATGACAACCTCAGCCTGCGGTATGGGAAGACCCCCAGGGGCTTGCCCAGGAAATGTGACGGATGTGGAGCAGGCTTCACAGTTGAGCATGGACTCAGCTGCAAAAAGGAGGACTGGTAAGCATCAGGCACGATGATGTGCGTGATGAATGGGCCCATTTGTGTGGCCTCGCCTTGACAAGCTCTCGTGTTACCACCGAGCCACTCATCCATTATGGTGATGGCATGGGAGCAAGCCTTGGAGGGACCACGGGGAATAGGAATGGCAACACTCTCGGCGAAGAAGCACTAGGTGATGTCAGTGCTCATGGCTTTTGGCAGAAACACAGATCAACCATCTTTGACGTCCGAATCACCGACACGGACTCCAAGTCATATGGGAACACTGCATCTGACAAGCTCCTTGAGCGGTTTGCACAACTGAAGAGGGACAAGTATGAGGAGGCTTGCTTAGAAAGGCGCAAAGACTTCACTCCCTTGTGCTACTCTGTGGATGGCATGGCATGCAAGGCCGCCAGAGCAGCTGAGAGGCGCCTGGCGTCCCTGCTGTCTGTCAAGTGGGATCGGCAGTACTCTGAGATGGTTAATTTCATCCGGACTCGGATGTCCCTGGCTGTGGTGAGATCCAACACTTTGCTCCTGCGAAGTGAAAGGATACACACATGGCACAGGAGGGCTCCAGAGGATGGCTCTGCCATTGCTGCTGCTCCCTCATCCACAGTGGAGTAGGCATCAGACCATCAATCCATGATCACATCATCACTTTAAACATCCACCTATCCAACACTAACAGCTGAAATGATTGCACACTGCACATGCAAATGGCATTGCCCTCTTGGGCCTCATTGACCATTGGGGACTTAAGTGGCAAGAATGTTGGGAACACCGTGGCCGCAAGAACACTTTCATTGGGGAATATTTGTTGTCTTGATACATTTCATATATTCTAACACACACACACACACACACACACACACACACACACACACACACACACACACACACACACACACACACACACACACACACACACACACACACACACACACACACACACACACACACACACACACACACACACACACACACACACACACACACACACACACACACACACACACACACACACACACACACACACACACACACACACACACACACACACACACACACACACACACACACACACACAACACACACACACACACACACCCACACACACACACACACACACACACACACACACACACACACACACACCCTGTGGCTAAGAGCTCCAACTTTGCAGGGCATTGGCAGCGTTGTTGTTGAGCGTCTCCCCCGGGTATTTGTTGGGATTGTGCTAGCAATCCATCGTGTTGATTGTTGTGTCATCCCGAGCCCCAACAGCACGGTAATTGGTGCTGTTTTCACGTGCTTTTTTACGTATCGCGCCCATTTTTTTTTTCGCCTCGCGTCAAATAGTGTAGTACTATGTGGGCGCACCTCCGTCCGGCCGTCACGTCTCTAGCGCGCACGAGATGCACCGGCCGCAACAGAGGACGCGCCTAATCCGGAAATTTCCGTCCGAGAGGCGACGATCGATCGACCGATCGATTGCCTCTGCCAACCCTCGCCACCGCCGCCGCCAGAGGACCGTGGAGTCGCAAAAGTGCTGTCAATGCACTCGCTTTGCGACCTGCGGCGCGGACCCTGCGCTGTCTGCGAATGCAGAGCAGCGCGGCGAGAATGCTCCAACTGCTGCGCTGGCAGGAAGTGCAAAATCGAGCCAGCAGCTCGATCGTCGCATCGCCGCCTCCTGGTGACAACACCATCTGTCACCAGGTGGCCCCCATCGCTCCTTCTCGCGGACAACCGCGCGGCGGGGCCAGAAATGCTGGGTCCCAGGCTGAGACGTCCCCTCCAGCCCCAGAGGACCCCCCTGTTGACCCTCCTGTGGCCGAGGAGGTACCCAACGAGCAAACCAATGCTCCCAATTACTCTCCCGGTACCACCGCCGGAGGACTCAGCACTCCGGGTACTGGGAATGTGGCCCTCCTGGACCTCAGTCAGGAAACTGAAGATGGAGAGGTACCGGTGAGTACGGTGGAGGTGGAGAGGACTGCTGAGGAATCGCCGGCGGGTGGCGGTACTGTCGAGCACATCATTGCTCCAGTACTGGCGGAGGTACCGGCACAGGACCCATCGGCCATGGACCCTGACACGGTGTTGGACCTAGCGGGACAACAATCAACCGATTCAGACCAGAAGTTGATGGAGGTGTATGGCGACACCACCCATCGAAATGATGGTCGCCATCTCCACGGAGGGGTAGCGGAGGATGAAGTGTGGCAGAGGCGCTACGACCGTGTAGTTGCCAACCCACACAGACTGTACCTGCCACCTCAAGGAAAGGTTGGAAAAGCTGTGGTTTCCACCCTACGCCAAGGAGCTGAGAGGAGTCCGAGAGAGGCGATGGAACTCGGAGCGACCACTATGTTTCTTGGCATGTGTTCTCAGGCGCCATCCAGACTGCACCCGGTCTGCTGACATCAAGCGCCGCGTGAGAACAGGCTGCGCCTGTGGGAGGAAGGCAAGTATGATGCCCTGATTCAGGACATCACAAGCGCTGCCCTCCATGGAGCAAGCGGAGGTACCAGAAGTGCCAACGAGGAGCAGGAGGCTCGGCGCTACAACTCATCCGTCCTGGATGGGAATCTGCGTACAGCTGTCCGGAACCTGACTGGTGGGGCCAGGGGAGGAGTCCTTGGGCCCAAGGACCTTTGTACCAAAACAGGCCGGCCAGTGATAGAGGTACTCCAAGACAAGCACCCGGATCAACGCTTACCGGACCTTTCGGACCCCAACTCTCTTGCCTTCTGCAAGTTTGACGAGGTCCCTGACCCTATTCCTCTTGACTGCAGCCCTGAAGTGGTTGAGGCAGTTGCAAGGAAGTTGGCGGGAGCAGCAGGTTGCAGCAGCGTGGATTCAGCACTCCTCAAGTGTGCCCTGCTTCGTTACGGTAAGGCCTCATCCGAACTCAGGGAAGAGATGCTGGAATGGACACTCTGGCTTGGGAACACCTCTCCACCTTGGGCTGCTTACCGTGCAATGCGGCAAGGACGGCTGGTTGCCCTCGACAAACAGCCGGGAGTACGACCTGTTGGCATTGGCGAATGCTGGATACGGGCCGTGTCCAAGTGCGTTCTGAAGGAGTGTGGACGAGAGGGAAAGGCAGCATGTGGGAGCACGCAACTTTGTGCTGGCCTCGAGGCTGGTATCGAAGGGGCCATCCATTCCATCAGGAAAAAGGCCGCCGAGGACAAGTCCCAAGACTACGAAGAGTGGGAGATTGATGATGATCTCTGGAGGAGTGAGGCGGAGGAGGGAGAGACACCACCTTGGGAGGCGTCGCCAAGTGAAGAAGTGTTTCAGGATGCTGTGGAGTCGCAGGAAGACTTGGAGGATCCATTTGTTCTGACTCTTGCTGATGCAGACAATGGATTCAACAACCTGAATCGACAAAACATGCTGTGGGAAGTGAGGCATCGATGGGCACGAGGGTCCCGCTTTGCCTTCAATCTCTACAGGCACGATGCGAGGTTGATGGTTCGTGGACCTGCAGGGACAGAACCTCAGTTTCTTTTCTCGAAGGAAGGAGTCACCCAAGGTTGCCCATTGGGCATGATACTCTACGGAGTGTCACTACTCAGCTTAGCTGAGGACCTACGAAAATTCCAACCAGGACTACTCCAGCCCTGGTATGCGGACGACTTCTCCATCTATGGGAGAGCCTCTCAAGTGGCAAGTCTTTTCAACAGGCTGTGTGCAAAGGGTCCCAGCATCGGGTACTTCCCTGCACCAGCCAAATCTTGGGCCATCTGTCCCAAGCGCATGGAAAGCAATGCCAAAGCCATCCTGGACGCGGCTGGACTGCCGGTGAGGTGGAGTCGGGGACAACGATACGTTGGTGGCTTTGTTGGGTCATCAAAGATGCAGGGGCGATGGTTGCAACCAATGGTACAGAAGTGGGTCAGTGGGGTGGAACGGCTTGCAAAGGTGGCAATGAGGTACCCTCAGTCTGCCTATGCTGGCTTGGTAAACTGCCTCCAAGCTGAATGGCAATACCTCTGTCGAGTAGAGCCAGGAGTTGGTCCACATCTGGAACCAGTTGAGGAGGCACTAAGGACTCAGTTCATCCCTGCCCTATTTGGAGGACAGGATCCCATATCCAACGAGCTTCGTCTGCTCATTGCTCAAGGGGTCAAACAGGGTGGACTCGCCATCCGAAACCCTGTCAGAGAGGCAGAACGACTGCATCAGACTTCAACGGAGGCCACCAGCTTGCTAGTAGAGTCACTTGTCTCCAACAGTCAACTCGACAATGAGGCACATTTAGGATGTGTCCGTGGGGCTGGCAATGCGGGACGAAAGGCAAGGATTGAGGATGGAAAGGCGGTGGTGGATGATATATCACAACGGAGGGGCCCAAGGTGCGGAAGCGGCTTGAGAGGATGATGGAAACAGGTGCCTGGCTGACAGCAATTCCAGACCGCATGAGCGGTACAGAGCTCTCACTCCAGGAATGGCATGACAACATCTCTCTTAGGTATGGCATGGTCCCCAGAGGACTACCCGAAAGTGTGATGGATGTGGAGCAGGATTCACGGTTGAGCATGGTCTCAACTGTAAGAAAGGAGGACTAGTTTCCCTGAGGCACAATGATGTGCGTGATGAATGGGCCCACCTCTGTGGCCTGGCTCTGGGAGAATCTCGTGTCACAACCGAACCACTCATCTTTTATGGTGATGGCATGAGAACTCAACCCGGATCCGGCTACAATGCCAATGGCAACTCGCTTGGAGAGGAGGCCCGAGGAGATGTCAGCGCTCATGGCTTCTGGCAGCGAGCTCGCTCCACTGTCTTTGATGTCCGGATCACCGATACGGATGCCAAGTCATATGGTAACTGCTCTTCTGCAAAGCTTCTTGAGCTTTGCTTCGCGAAAAGCGAGACAAGTATGAGGAGGCATGCCTAGAAAGGCGCAAGGACTTTACGCCCCTTTGCTACTCTGTGGATGGAATGCCCTGTGAGGCTGCCAGATCTGCTGAACGGCGTCTGGCATCTCTCCTTGCAGTGAAGTGGGATCGACAGTATTCGGAGATGGTTAACTTTATCCGAACCCGGATGTCTTTGTCTGTAGTGAGGTCCAATACACTGCTCCTACGCAGTGAGAGGGCCCACTCTTGGAAGAGAAGGGCACCAGAGGACGGCTCTGCCGTTACCGCTGCTCCCACATTCCGCTCCGAGTAGCAGCAGCAATAGATCCATATGAAATCACTCCAGAAGGAGCTAACAGGTACCACTTGTGCCCACCAGATCTGACACAATCATGAACCAATCCAAATGGCATTGCCCGCAGTGGTTGGCTGAGCCATGCAGACTGGGATAGGAGAGGGGAACTTTCAGATGAGAGATCAATGGCTGGTCTCTGTATATCATCTTAGATGTAGTAGAATAATAGCGGTACTTAATGTTCACACACACACACACACACACACACACACACACACACACACACACACACACACACACACACACACACACACACACACACACACACACACACACACACACACACACACACACACACACACACACACACACACACACACACACACACACACACACACACACACACACACACACACACACACACACACACACACACACACACACACACACACACACACACACACACACACACACACACACACACACACACACACACCCATTGTTGTTGAGCATCTCCTGGGTATTTGTTGGGATTGTGCTAGCAATCCATCGTGTTGATTGTTGTGTCATCCCGAGCCCCAACAGCACGGTAATTGGTGCTGTTTTCACGTGCTTTTTTACGTACCGCGCCCATTTTTTTCGCCTCGGCGTCAAATAGGGCAGTACTATGTGGGCGCACCTCCGTCCGGCAGCCGCGTCTCTTGCGTGCACACGAGATGCACCGGCCGCAACTGAGGACGCGCCTAATCCGGAAATTTCCGTCCGAGACGACGATCGATCGACCGATCGATTGCCTCTGCCAACCCTCGCCACCGCCGCCGCCAGAGGACCGTGGAGTCGCAAAAGTGCTGTCAATGCACTCGCTTTGCGACCTGCGGCGCGGACCCTCGCGCTGTCTGCGAATGCAGAGCAGCGCGACGAGAATGCTCCAACTGCTGCGCTGGCAGGAAGTGCAAAAATCGAGCCAGCAGCTCGATCGTCGCATCGCCGCCTCCTGGTGACAACACCATCTGTCACCAGGTGGCCCCCATCGCTCCTTCTCGCGGACAACCGCGCGCGGGGGCCAGAAATGCTGGGTCCCAGGCTGAGACGTCCCCTCCAGCCCCAGAGGACCCCCCTGTTGACCCTCCTGTGGCCGAGGAGGTACCCAACGAGCAAACCAATGCTCCCAATTACTCTCCCGGTACCACCGCCGGAGGACTCAGCACTCCGGGTACTGGGAATGTGGCCCTCCTGGACCTCAGTCAGGAAACTGAAGATGGAGAGGTACCGGTGAGTACGGTGGAGGTGGAGAGGACTGCTGAGGAATCGCCGGCGGGTGGCGGTACTGTCGAGCACATCATTGCTCCAGTACTGGCGGAGGTACCGGCACAGGACCCATCGGCCATGGACCCTGACACGGTGTTGGACCTAGCGGGACAACAATCAACCGATTCAGACCAGAAGTTGATGGAGGTGTATGGCGACACCACCCATCGAAATGATGGTCGCCATCTCCACGGAGGGGTAGCAGAGGATGAAGTGTGGCAGAGGCGCTACGACCGTGTAGTTGCCAACCCACACAGACTGTACCTGCCACCTCAAGGAAAGGTTGGAAAAGCTGTGGTTTCCACCTACGCCAAGGAGCTGAGAGGAGTCCGAGAGAGGCGATGGAACTCGGAGCGACCACTATGTTTCTTGGCATGTGTTCTCAGGCGCCATCCAGACTGCACCCGGTCTGCTGACATCAAGCGCCGATTGAGAACAGGCTGCACCTGTGGGAGGAAGGCAAGTATGATGCCCTGATTCAGGACATCACAAGCGCTGCCCTCCATGGAGCAAGCGGAGGTACCAGAAGCGCCAACGAGGAGCAGGAGGCTCGGCGCTACAACTCATCCGTCCTGGATGGGAATCTGCGTACAGCTGTCCGGAACCTGACTGGTGGGGTCAGGGAGGAGTCCTTGGGCCCGAGGACCTTTGTACCAAAACAGGCCGGCCAGTGATAGAGGTACTCCAAGACAAGCACCGGATCAACGCTTACGGACCTTTCGGACCCCAACTGTCTTGCCTTCTGCAAGTTTGACGAGGTCCCTGACCCTATTCCTCTTGACTGCAGCCCTGAAGTGGTTGAGGCAGTTGCAAGGAAGTTGACGGGAGCAGCAGGTTGCAGCAGCGTGGATTCAGCACTCCTCAAGTGTGCCCTGCTTCGTTTTGGTAAGGCCTCATCCGAACTCAGGGAAGAGATGCTGGAATGGACACTCTGGCTTGGGAACACCTCTCCACCTTGGGCTGCTTACCGTGCAATGCGGCAAGGACGGCTGGTTGCCCTCGACAAACAGCCGGGAGTACGACCTGTTGGCATTGGCGAATGCTGGATACGGGCCGTGTCCAAGTGTGTTCTGAAGGAGTGTGGACGAGAGGGAAAGGCAGCATGTGGGAGCACGCAACTCTGTGCCGGCCTCGAGGCTGGTATCGAAGGGGCCATCCATTCCATCAGGAAAAGGCCGCCGAGGACAAGTCCCAAGACTACGAAGAGTGGGAGATTGATGATGATCTCTGGAGGAGTGAGGCGGAGGAGGGAGAGACACCACCTTGGGAGGCGTCGCCAAGTGAAGAAGTGTTTCAGGATGCTGTGGAGTCGCAGGAAGACTTGGAGGATCCATTTGTTCTGACTCTTGCTGATGCAGACAATGGATTCAACAACCTGAATCGACAAAACATGCTGTGGGAAGTGAGGCATCGATGGGCACGAGGGTCCCGCTTTGCCTTCAATCTCTACAGGCACGATGCAAGGTTGATGGTTCGTGGACATGCAGGGACAGAACCTCAGTTTCTTTTCTCGAAGGAAGGAGTCACCCAAGGTTGCCCATTGGGCATGATACTCTACGGAGTGTCACTTCTCAGCTTAGCTGAGGACCTACAAAATTCCAACCAGGACTCCTCCAGCCCTGGTATGCGGGACGACTTCTCCATCTATGGGAGAGCATCTCAAGTGGCAAGTCTTTTCAACAGGCTGTGTGCAAAGGGTCCCAGCATCGGGTACTTCCCTGCACCAGCCAAATCTTGGGCCATCTGTCCCAAGCGCATGGAAAGCAATGCCAAAGCCATCCTGGACGCGGCTGGACTGCCGGTGAGGTGGAGTCGGGGACAACGATACGTTGGTGGCTTTGTTGGGTCATCAAAGATGCAGGAGCGATGGTTGCAACCAATGGTACAGAAGTGGGTCAGTGGGGTGGAACGGCTTGCAAAGGTGGCAATGAGGTACCCTCAGTCTGCCTATGCTGGCTTGGTAAACTGCCTCCAAGCTGAATGGCAATACCTCTGTCGAGTAGAGCCAGGAGTTGGTCCACATCTGGAACCAGTTGAGGAGGCACTAAGGACTCAGTTCATTCCTGCCCTATTTGGAGGACAGGATCCCATATCCAACGAGCTTCGTCTGCTCATTGCTCAAGGGGTCAAACAGGGTGGACTTGCCATCCGAAACCCTGTCAGAGAGGCAGAACGACTGCATCAGACTTCAACAGAGGCCACCAGCTTGCTAGTAGAGTCACTTGTCTCCAACAGTCAACTCGACAATGAGGCACATTTAGGATGTGTCCGTGGGGCTGGCAATGCGGGACGAAAGGCAAGGATTGAGGATGGAAAGGCGGTGGTGGAGGATATATCACAACGGAGGGGGCCCAAGGTGCGGAAGCGGCTTGAGAGGATGATGGAAACAGGTGCCTGGCTGACAGCAATTCCAGACCGCATGAGCGGCACAGAGCTCTCACTCCAGGAATGGCATGACAACACTCTCTTAGGTATGGCATGGTCCCCAGAGGACTACCCGAAAGTGTGATGGATGTGGAGCAGGATTCACGGTTGAGCATGGTCTCAACTGTAAGAAAGGAGGACTAGTTTCCCTGAGGCACAATGATGTGCGTGATGAATGGGCCCACCTCTGTGGCCTGGCTCTGGGAGAATCTCGTGTCACAACCGAACCACTCATCTTTTATGGTGATGGCATGAGAACTCAACCCGGATCCGGCTACAATGCCAATGGCAACTTCGCTTGGAGAGGAGGCCCGAGGAGATGTCAGCTCATGGCTTCTGGCAGCGAGCTCGCTCCACTGTCTTTGATGTCCGGATCACCGATACGGATGCCAAGTCATATGGTAACTGCTCTTCTGCAAAGCTTCTTGAGCGCTTTGCTCGGAAAAGTGAGACAAGTATGAGGAGGCATGCCTCGAAAGGCGCAAGGACTTTACGCCCTTTGCTACTCTGTGGATGGAATGCCCTGTGAGGCTGCCAGATCTGCTGAACGGCGTCTGGCATCTCTCCTTGCAGTGAAGTGGGATCGACAGTATTCGGAGATGGTTAACTTTATCCGAACCCGGATGTCTTTGTCTGTAGTGAGGTCCAATACACTGCTCCTACGAGTGAGAGGGCCCACTCTTGGAAGAGAAGGGCACCAGAGGACGGCTCTGCCGTTACCGCTGCTCCCACATTCCGCTCCGAGTAGCAGCAGCAATAGATCCATATGAAATCACCCCAGAAGGAGCTAACAGGTACCACTTTGCCCACCAGATCTGACACAATCATGAACCAATCCAAATGGCATTGCCCGCAGTGGTTAGCTGAGCCATGCAGACTGGGATAGGAGGGAACTTTCAGATGAGATCAATGGCTGGTCTCTGTATATCATCTTAGATGTAGTAGAATAATAGCGGTACTTAATGTTCACACACACACACACAAAGCACACACACACACACACACACACACACACAAAAACACACACACACTAAGCACACACACACACAGCACACACACACACACACACACACACACACACACACACACACACACACACACACACACACACACACACACACACACACACACACACACACACACACACACACACACACACACACACACACACACACACACACACACACACACACTCACACACACTCTCACACACACACACTCTCACTCTATATATATATCTTTTTTCTGTGTCTGTTTCTATTTTTCCTGTCAATATTATTTGAATCAAATTGGAATTTTTTTCTTTACCAATTCAATGCTCTCACATTCAGCTTGATAGATTTGCTCTCTTCACTGAAACACATTGGATTCTTCTCTCTATCAAACAATCTCACCATGTGTGATTACATTGCTTTCATTGAAGGAAATTGATTTTCATTTTGTCAATTGATAGGTTTTCTTTGTTCTGCCCCCGATGACAGAAAACTTAAAAGTTATCAGGTACTCAACTCGTGCATTCCACTGTATCCGTAAAAGATCTTGCTTCAGAATTCTTTAAGCTTGTTGCAAAATGTCCACTTCATCTGATTGCTGTGTGTAGTCTGCCATTGCATATTGCACAGGGATCCAAAGCACAATCATGCATACCAATGCGGCCAACTCACACTTTCAGCATTGAACCCTCAGCAGAGTGAGCTCCGTGCAATGTGGACAATACGGGTTGTCATCCCTATTAACCACAACATATCCACTCATGAGCGGACGGCTCTGAAACCTGGTCATGTCTATTGCCGTCTCCATGTTTTCATTTTGCTCTACCCGACATTCAATTGAGCATTTACCCCTGTGCTATTGACAGTAATGCACCTCCATGAGAAGCTGCATGGGTAAGTTGACATCCTGGATGGAATCTCTGTTGAATATAGACCACTCCCATCCTTCTATGTCTATTTATTGGAGGTCTATCTGGTCATGGGAGAGATGATATTGCATATCGTCCAGTGTCCATATGTCTCCGCAGAGGTGCCCAGTCTTTGCACAAGGCTTCTTCGTCACGAGAGATCCGCTCATCCTTGCGGTCCCAAGGCAAATGTGGTGGAAGTGCGGCTGGTCATTCTTTGGTTTGGTAAATCACTCATTGGGCCCCATGCAATCAAAAGTGTGGACATTGCACCTTGTCTTCTCCAAAATGTCCAACTCGAATTCCCAGTGGTTGTTTCCCTAAATACTGTAGACTGTGCACGAAACGAGAAGACTTAGATGCGACATGTCGCACACAATCTTAGAGGCATCCGCCAAGCAGTGACCCCTGATTCACGACAGGGAAGTGCAAGTGCCCATGCTGTCAAAAGAGAAAAACGTTTGGTGATCGTGTGACATGTACTTGGCGTCAGTGGCTTGGTGGTAGTATAAATTCTGATTTTCCAGCCAAACATTGGCGGCTCTATGGAGCTTGTCGAACGTTTCATTCATGGCCTTCATGTAGGGGTCATCTGTGCAGGTTGCAAGTGCCGCGCCCGGCTTATAATCATTGCACAACCATACTTCCGGGGTTTCATTTTTGCCAGCGGTGCGTTATACAAAGACTACTACTGCCAAGGCAGTGGAAATGATCCGTAGAGGCCTCAAGTGTTTTGGCCATTTTGTAATGCTACAGAGCATCCAATTTGCAATCCTGTTGCATGACGTCCCCTGCCCAGAATGCATGGCACAGTTGGCATATTGTATCAATAAGAGGGGTGACAACTTTTTGGTATCTACCGTAAAAACCGGATTATAAGTACCACCAGTGTACAAGCACCAAATCTCCCATTTTTTGGAACATTTGCATTTTTATAGTGTTGCAATCTATAAATTAGAACTAAAATCCTCATGGGTAGTTTCTCCATTCAATAAGTAACACCCCCATTTGTAGCGCTCCCCTTGACTCCCAATGGTTGCCGAGAAAGCTCCAATGCTGTTGGAAGACACTACACATCTTGTGCACATTGTGGAGGGGTGGACAGCACGGTTGAGCAAGGAGTGTGACAGGGCGAGAGGGGTGCAATATGCCTGTCTCGAAGTAAGTAGGGTAATTTTTGAGATATAATAATTTTTCAACGTGTTAAAATCACTGGGGTTCAGGGAACACGAGGAAAATTGATTATTTTCTAAAAGATATCTATGTTCCTCGTGCATAAAAGCAAGAAGTAATGGTTAGGAATAGTACCATACCGTTAGTATCGGAAGGTATTATAGCATTTGTAGAATTCCAGTTAACAATATGGTACTATTTGTCATGCGTGACTGATTGGTGATGCACTTACGAGAATGGATACCATCTACATCTAATGTAGTAAACTAAATATAAATCAACTTAGAATATTAGAATCTAAACAGATTTTGTTTAAAATCTAAAATAGATTTTCAAAATCTGTTAGATCTAGAGTGGACGATTTCGAAAAACGGAATGGCTAGTGAAGAAATAAAGATCTATCTTAGAAAATCTACTTCACACTTAGAAAATCCACGCTCTTAGATTATTCCTAAACTATGTTTAAGGTCCTATACTATGGTTTGTTTAGATCTATTCTCAGAAAAGAATTGATTTAATCTCAAGAAATCCTTCTCAATGAGTTATCCAACTTGCCCAAAGGCTTAAATAATGTAAGTACCTATAGACGTTGGCAAAATAATTGGGGATTGGGTTTCTTTTGGAGAATTGGTTTTCTTTTGGCTTTTACCCTTTTTTGTGCTATTCTTCTGTTGAAATGATAAGGTATCCGGTTTTCTTTTGGGTGATTAGTTTTCTTTTTGGAGATTGATTTTTCCGTTCAATGTCAACGGTTTCTTAAAAACCAGTGCTGTGCATGGATTGCCAATGTCCTCAAAAGGAATTAGTATACAAGAACAATGTGAGTATAATGTGGTGCGAATTTATGGTACTGTAGGTACCATACTACAAGTACACTTATATGGAACAAACAAATGATTTTTTGCATAATATTCCGTGCGTACATATCATACGTGTAGAGCTCTATCATAAATATAAGTTTTAAAGTGGTGACATTAATAAACACTCCCGTTTCTGTTCCAGTGTCCTTTCTCAACACCATTGCACGTTGAGGGATACCATAGTACCATACAATAAGTTATGAGGTTGGTAAGTGTCTAGTTTTTACACTGCTTCACCACGCAAGACAAGTGCCCACGTGAATTTATCAAGTAATACGTACTAGGCTTCTTGTTTTCTAGATAAGTACTTGTACATGGAGATATTGTAAGTAAGCCCCTCTATTCTTTCGGGTATAGCACCTACTCCGTTCTTCATAATACTTATGATTGAAATAATAATTGTAGTTCCCTTAGCCCCACTAGCTTGTTACATGGTATAAGCACAAATAAGAGGAATCTTTTATCATTTGTGGGTACTTATCGTCCGCTTTTTACGGTAATAACTCTCTATTGTACTACAATACTGAATGTGATTCTCTTAACTTTTGTGACCAAACTTAGGGTTTGGTATTGTATCTGGCACTGCACATCTTACAATAGTGAGATCAGACATCAGTCTGGCGGTCTGGCCAAATGCCAGGGTACGATTACAACAATAAAACCCCGGGCACAGGTTACACCAGGGTAGAGGTTACACCAGGCTATATTCCATCAGGCCAATTTGATGGACATTTTGTTTCTCTGGTGTTTACAACATGCTAAACACACTGAAACCCTCATAGAAGATTTCTCTTGTCTGCAGTACAAGCCTATGATATTTACAGGACAGCAGAACTCCACTCCAGGCTCCAGCTGGTTGTCAAGATATTCAAATTCTCCACAAAACTCACATCACAAAAAATACACAACGGCCACAAGAGATTTGAATAATTATAGACCTCATTGTTAACATTCACACCTTGCAGTAGGTTAGAAAACTGGTGGGAACAAGGTGCCATACCCAACAAAAAAAGATAGGGTACATTTTCAGGATACTGATTTTTGCTACCGTGTTAATTTTGCTAGCTTTGTCCGGGGTATAGGTTATATTGAAATGTATCTTTGACATTTTGATTACTTATACCCTGGATTTTACAGTAGTGCAAGGCACCTTAGAGGCTGTCTGCAGGCAGAAAAATTAGCATCATACTTTCATACTGTTGTACCTTTTTAAGGGATCATGACCCAATAGAGGATACAAAATTGCATGCAAGCTCTGTCCAGAAAAAACATCGTACCTGACCAGAGGTCAAACATCATACCCTACCTTTTTGGTATCAGATCCATTGTATGTACATCTTGGTCAGTGGCATGTGCAAATCGTCAGAATCTTGCTTTTGCCTATTCCCCACAATGTCAAATCCCGCTCTCCCTCCTAAATTTTGTTCTAATCTTCTCCTCTCTTCCACACGATCCTTATTATTGGCCCCCTTGATGCTCTCAACAAGCATGTAAAGGTACGGTAAACTTCCTGATGATGACATGGGAATATCTCTTTGGCAATTGCAACAGCTTCCAACACTTGTAAGCTCAAATGACAAATGAGGTGTGGCAAGCATAATACAAAATTGCCGTGATGGCAATTGAATAAGGAAATTCTGAGAATTGTTCTTTTTAATTTAACAGAAACTTAGGTATGACACTACAATACAAATTTTCTGCCTGCAGACAACGATGCATACTTTGTCTGTCTGGCAACCATTTTAAGGGTATAAAGTATGAAAGTATGATTGTAATTTTTCGGCCTGTAGACAGCCTCTTAGGGTATTGTAGACAGGTGACAGCACATATTCACATAATAACAACATAGTAAAGTAATAGTAGCACTGCTCTTTGAAAACTTTTTTCAACTCAGTCTCCAGACTGAGCCTTCATGCCTTGCCTCTTGATTTTTGAGTTCTGGGCTTTCTGGGCTGAACTACTGCTGCTGAGTATGGGTGTTGCATGCTGCTGTGATGATGTGATGAATTGTAGGAGATTCTGCTACGGGGGAATCAAGTACAGAAATCACACGAAATTTTTTGGCCGACATTTGGGATACCTAGGTACTCATAATTTTTGGTTGGCGGACAAAAATTCCGGTCATGTACCTAACTACTTTGAAAACGGTATTTTTCAGGCAAATGGGTTACATAGGTCTTAGTGTCCCGAGGATCTGTGACAAAAACACTCACTAGCACCCGGGCCACAGTTCAATAATTGATTCTGTAGGCACCATTTCTGTATTCATGGCTATTACTATAGGTGTTCTATCATTTGGACTTTGCCCAGAACCATATCATGATGTCCTAAACATGTCAATTTAGTGTCTTGTACTGAGAAGTCAGTTTTCTTGTCAAAAAATAATAATTCCTTCTGTACATAGAAATAAATGCAAAATCTTTTTTGTCTGGTATGGCCAGTAACCCACTTGCATACTTCAGTAGTGCTCCGGTACACAAGTGTACTGTAGAGTTACAGAAGTGTACCTTTTGATTACCTGAATGTAAGGGATGCACTCAAGTGTACAGGCAAGGTTACTTTAGTTTTTGTTTTCAGTGATATTATTTATTTAGTAACATAATTTTTAGTGTATGGATGAAGTTTATGGTAGTACGATGCCAATGTATAGTGCAGGTTATCTAATTATGGTTGCACCCTATCTAAGCACATGAGTGGTAAGATGGTACGATACTGTACCATATTGTCTCTAATAACCTAAAAATGAGGACTTGTGAATGTCATTTAAAACTGGGCCTTTGTAAAGAAAAGTGCATCAGTCTTTTTGATGGCAAAGCAGATGAAGACAGGTTTTTGACCGTGCACTTCAACAGATATCTCCTAACAGTATTGAAGTAGGGTACATATGCTCACTATGGCGCCTTGATAAATATGTCTTGTCACTAGTTTATGCCACAAATTAAGAAATTATTTGATCACCGAGATAGTAATAGGTGGGGAAATGTGTAAACTACAACTATTGACTTCACTGGAACTATGCAAGCCCCAAGGTCCTACGCAATTTCATTGGGATTAAAAATGGTACAGAAAGCCTTCTTTTATTTCAACCAACTTTATCTAGGAAAAATGCATGCAAATGAGACAAATCACAGATGATTGCTCGACCATGGCCAATAGGCAGAACTATCAAATTGATTGTTTTGAATTTGTTGATAGAATTGTCATGTAGAGCGATGTTGAGAATAGGGCCTTACAGCTGGTGTGACTACAACCATTACCACAGTACATACTAAACCACACAACATGCAAAATTGACACATGATAAAAACTTGGATGACCTGTTTGCCTTGCAGACGTCATTTTTCTGCACCACAATGCTGAGATTTTGAACGGATGTATCTTGTTCTGCCTAGGCTTCATTAAGTTTGTTGCAATCTTCATTTTGAAGTCATCCAACTGATGACAATGGAGGCAATGAGGCTCATTTACAATAAATGGCAATGGTGAGTTTGGAATGTTGACAAAATCATTACTAGTTGTGTGGTAATGAATCCCATAAAAGTACATTCTAGTATTAATTCAATGGTGTTCTTTTCAATGGTATTTATAGATCAATCTAAAATCATTTTACTAGTTCTGAAATACTAGCAGTTTGGCACATGTATGTATCTCATCATCATCATGTAAGGAGATATCAGTGGAAAGCTCATTTTCTTCACTTTGCAATTGCATATGAATCATGAATGTTTTAGGGTCCGTTGGGGTGTTATCAACCCTCAACTTCAAAAGTGTCCTCTCAAGAAGAACCAATTCATCCATTCCAATGAATATGCTGCAATACTAGATGTATCAATGTGTTTTCTGTTGACAAAGTATTCATGCAATTTACATGGAAAGTGTTATCAGTCAGTCTATCCACAACCTTGCTGCGAGGTAACATTTCCACACTATTTCTTTCTAAACAAACAATTATTTTATGGTTACAACATGATATAGTTCACATGGTGACCTTGCTTTACTTGATAATACAGCAATTCTTATAATTCAACTTCTTTTCACAAAGATAGATGTGATAAAAATACCATGTCCACATCTTAGATGCTCATAAAAATATTATAGAATTCAAGGGGCTATAACAAATCTCAGTGGTGGCATGATGACTTTTTGTAGGCAGACATCTTGTACTATATATGTCACAAAATTAGGAGGAGTGAGAGTTTGAGCTTCACAAGGTCATGATGGTAACTGGCAGAATGTTGGTTAATCTCGCAACAACATCACCTTCCTAAAAATTGGAGTTTCGAAATACTTTTTGGTGCAAATCATATATTCCTGGCTTCTTGCAAGAATCTAATCCAATATCTTACCAGAAAACTTATACCACAAAACATTATCAGGGGATTGTCACAAAACCAAACGATTTGCCACAAATCAAACCACAAACTATTTTGGTAAAAGTGCAGTAATGAGATACAACTTTCGAACAAAGTGAATGCCCCTAACACCTTTTTCTGAACCACAATTCCTACCACATTCACTACTCCAATTTTTTCTACTGCAGTTTATGACATAGTTGGCTGTTGAATTATGAGCCGCTGACCCCAAAGCAGGAGTCTCTTACAAATTAATGTGGATATCACGATTTCTCTTCCCTACTTATTTATATTGATACTATGAGATAAAATGGTATGTCACTGTTTTACTACTTATGAAGGTATGATTGCAGCCAGTGGTAGAAATCCCCACACAAATGCATTAAAATTACAATGCACAGTGATGAAATGATAAGATAATTGTTGAGACTGCTGTAATGGGTTCAATGGAAAACAGCTTCAAACAGAGTCCATCCATGAAACTGTTCACAAAGTGGACCAAGACCCACTTATAGACAATAGTGCAGTGTTTGCAGCTCATCTGAACAAAGACAAAAGGACTCTATATACCAGAAAATGTGTATCCAACTGCACTTAACCTAGATGAAGTGAAAAATTAAGTGAATGTTTATGATTCATTTTCTCTTTTACTGCCAACCCAGATCACTACCTAAGATGTGCTAGAGCAACATGACTAAGTTAACAAATTAAATGAGGCTTCGGAGGTCTATTGTTTGCGAATAAGAAACACAAAATCCGGAATTGTTCAGAATATTACGCGATTTTTAAGGTATGCATGTTTGCCTTGCACAATCAGCATAGTCAAAAATCACTCAGGTCATTCCAGCTCAAGTATAGAGTACATGTGACAGAATGCACTACACATATATTTATTATGGTGTCCTGGTGCAGTCATGGTGTCTTCTGAATGAAATTGTGTAGGCAGTGCAAGCATGTGCAAACACACACTCATGTACGTAAATCACAACAATTTCAACTTTGTGGAGGGTGGTGAGTAAATGTTGGAGGATAGTATGAGTTCTGTTAATGTTCTGTATCGCTCATCCTTCCCTCTTTTTCACCCCAAAATCGGCCTCCTCCCCAATTTCAGCAAGCATTAGGCTGTGACTTGGTTGGGCGGATAGAGAATAGAGAATGGGTTTTTTATCGCTAAAATCATCTATTGGCCTATTCGGGCCAAAAATTTATGACTTTGTTACCTCCAATAGACCGATAGAGACTCCATTTCTATTCTCTATTTGTTTTTGGCGAATTCAAATAGACCAATAGAGGGCTCTGTTCGGTGTGTCGAATAGCCATTTGAGAATAGGCCAATAGCTCTTTTTTATCACCCATCGCCATCAATTTACGGTGACGATCGTGGCGTCTCTCACGCAATCACTGCATTGACACGTTGCACACCTCACGCCAATCAATATAAATCAGCTCTAAATTAAGACACAACGACGACGACAATGGACACCAACTCATCCTCCTCCAAGCCGAATTGTCCGACTCGTCCCCGGTACAAAACGTTGACTGAGTATCATGAGTGACGAAGATGGATGCTGGACAAGAACACAACAATCAATTTGACGATGGCGGCAATACAACAATCAAATGGAGGGTGATGGCAACTTTGACCATATCGATTCATACGATTTGTGGATAGTTTGAATTCAGCAATTAACCAGAGTTATGCAGTGGAGATTGAGTGGGAAGAGATGTGTATTCTGTGTGGAATGTTTTTAATAAATTGCACACCATTGAAACCAATTGAGACAACATGGTGTGCAAAACCAAATCACACACCTAAACAGACATCTCTGCTCACTCTATCTCCCTTGTTCATTGTTGAATTCAAACAATCCCCACATTGTATCAAACAATACAATCAAAACAATACTGCTGATGGAGTGATTTGTAGTTTGTGTTGAGGGAGGAAAAGAGCAATCGGCAACAGGAATGGGCGCAGGCAGTTATTTTTTCGGATCGACTCCCATTTGGTTGATTGTCAAATTGATCTTGTGCTCCTTTGGACTATCTCTTGAAACCAAGTGAAGCAATGAATGAATGAATCCGACCTGGAGTCGCTGACGGTGGTGAGAGACTGGTTATTGACGGCAGCATTGGTGGCGCTTTGCTGGTGATGGCGTGAAATAGTCGCTATCGAAAGAAGAGATATTTGACGAAGGCGGTGACAAAGGCACTGGGAAATTTTCGCCAACAATGGCGGCAAGATTGTTGTGACAAGCGCTGCCGCTGTTGACGCGATCTTCGACGAAGGTGTTGGCGAATTCGCTCGGGACTTCGCCTTAGACAGAGGCATCGTCATCTTGACTGGCGCCGCCCTCAACGAGGGTGATCTGCGATAACGGATGCGGCGTCGACGGCGGGGATGGTGGGGTGTATATCCCCTCTTCCGCCACCCCACTCTTTTCCTCCCCCAATGCAATCCTCGCCGCCTTATTCATCTCCGCCACAACTTCTCGTAACTTTTCCACCTCCGCCTTCATAGCTGTATGATGTTACTTTTCTAGCTTGCTGATTTTTCACTGAGACCTTTCTTCTACATCTAAATTTTATTACATACAATGGTAAATCTATGGATGTCTAAAGGTAGACTAAAGTCCTATTGCTCTATTGGGCTATTCGCAGTTCGAGCGAACGAACCTTGTCGTGACACTCGTCTAATAGAAAATAATTTTTTATTCGCCAAAAAAGCTATTCTCTATTCTCTATCGGCCCAACCAAGTCACAGCCTTAGTAACACAACCACCCAGTACCACAACAGCAACAGCAATACCAGATGCCAATATGATTGATTCAACTCAGCCCGATTTCTCTTCTAATTCTTGAGAAGTAAGTGAAGTGCGAGACAAGTCGCTTCATTTTTAAACCCACAACTTCCTCTGTTTCTACGGATTGCGTTCTGTTTAGCTCGCTACAAAAGAATCTTGCAACGACTGCTTGTAGTACAATACGGTATTCTACCCTACTCTGAACCCTCTCTGAACCCTATCGTACTTCCGTGGTTTTGATTTCAAGTTGCCAAGTTCAATTCTTGCTGTCATTGCATGTTGCCAGCGCCTCTACCTCGCCCCTACCATACGAGCGTCCATCGCAATCCATTGCATGCCATCGCCATCAGCCATGAGCCATGGCCTCATCGATCAAACACTGGATCGTAGCTATTGCGTTGGTGTTGACCTTCATCACTGGTAATCTCAACATTGGCCTAATAACCAGCTATGACGCGTACAACGCCTACCATTTTCATGATGGGGTTTATCAAGTCAACAATCTTGGAAAAAATCCATTTGACTCCTTGTCAACACCGAAGCCCTTACCAACACTAGTACTAACAGATCCACACTTTCTCGGTGGCTTCCGGAATCAACACATGCGATTTGTGGCCTTCGTTGATCACGCTATCAAACAAAATATTTCTCAAATTCTGCTACCCTCGTTGAGGTGGGGAGATGCGTACAACAGGGGCAAATCAATTCCTCATGAATACCTCTTCGATGTCAAGTATTGGAATGCGAGAGCGAAGGAGAAAGGACTGCCATTCCTGGTTCGATACGATGTTGAAGTGTTGGAGGGGTCTACACAGAGTCAACCATGTTTTAACTCAACTTCTGGATTATATCACGGATTAGATGAAGAATTCTTACGCCACAATGAAACAAATTTGCGCAAAATTGACACACTCGCAGAAATACGAAAAAGTGGTTTGATTCATTGTCGCGGAGGGCCTTCCAGTGAGGCGATAGGAAACTCGTCCAATCCCTTTCCAGTGACAAACTTGGTTCCCATTGGAGCGGGCAAGGGTGCGGGTAAATTTTGGAATGACTATTACAAGTTGCAGGGTCGAAGGTCAAAAACAATAATTGACGACCGTATACCGGTAGAACAAGCCATTTTTCAGTTGCTGCGTCCGAGTGAAGAGATTCGTTGGGCCGTGGACAAAGCTATCAATGCTGCTGCAACAAATCGGACCAGAGAAATGAAATCAAACAAATGCCGATTATTGGCATTGCATCCACGGGTTGAGCAAGAAATGTTGACGCATCGCTGTAGCAAGCATCAAGAGAATAATTTGACGAAAGTTTTGGAGCGTATTTGGGAATTTCCACCTTTCTCTGTGGCAATGGACCGTGATGGACACAACACTACTGCCAATAAACTTGCATCCGCCAAATTCGGTTTCGATTTATTATTTCTAGCTGTAAGCGCATATCAAGTTGAAAAGCCACCAAGGGATGATCCGCTTGCGATACCTCTTCATGCTATCATGGTTGAAAATCATAAAACTCTTCTGAATGCGAGAGCTCACGGATTCCACGGCAGTGTCCCCGTATTTGAGTCGGGAGCAGGTACCGCCAAAGAAGTACGCTTCTGGAAAGTGAATTCTGACAATATGACATCGTTTTCTGCAGAATCACTGGGCGTTGTAGAGCTTGTTGCGTCAATAGTCAATTTCTTCACCTCTGTCAATGCAGATGTATTTGTTGGAGTGCGTGGGAGCTCATTTTCTACGGATGTTTTTGCCGTGCGTCATTACTTAAATAAAGATGTTGGGAACCTACATGGGAGAAATTACATCATAAGTCCTGATGGCATTGAAGAACTTATAGGACCTCCAAGAGTTCACAATTGTTGACTAAATGTAAATAAAGCTTAGCTTTTTTGGGAGAGACGACTTGTGACAATAAGTGCAATAGATATTGCCTCGACTGTAATGACTACAATCAATGTAAATTTAAACTATTCTGTCAACGGCAATGAACATGTAATTATGTTCAAAATGGCCGCCACATTCTCATGTGTGTCAGATCAACTTGGTTACAAATTCCCCAGTAGCAATATTGCTGTTTTGGAGGGAAGGCGGTTCTTGTCGCATTGAAATTACTGTCAAACTAAAATCAATTTAGGGTTGGGGTTAGGGCAATCAATGAGACTCCTCGTGCCAAATTGCTGGGGAATATACAGTAATTCTTGGGGAATTACCATGATTACTGTCACAGTAATATTTTGGGGGTTTGGGTGACAGTAACAAAAACAGTAATTTGCAACCTGGTAGATCAAGTGCTGAGACAACGTCATTGGTCATTTAGACCTGCATTCACATCATTGAACAATGAACACAAATCTATAGTTATTACTATGATATTCATTTGTTATAACTCTGATAATTGTACCCCATAAACAACAAAGGATGTTTTATTGCTACCATGACAAAGAAAGAACAACAGACTGCCACAGACAAGAATCTTTAGAGAATGGCAAAGGGAGAAGATGCAGCTGTAGGAGCTCATATCTGGGAAATGTTGACAATTGAAAATCCCCAGATAATTGTGAGAGTTTGTGAACAGTGGAGAATGGGGCTAAGCGTAAAGGAATTTCCTGCTGGACTTCGACTTTGCTGGCAGTCTGTCGCTTTATTCTCGAGATTATAATGCTAACACTGTAAGTGCTTAAGTTTGTGCCTTCTTCAAATGAGACGCAAACATTCACAACTAAATAAAAGCATACACATCTACGATAAAATATATATTGAACAAGTGTGAAGCCCAACTGGTCAGGAAACATCAATAAACGTGGCAACTCATTACATTCCAGCTCGAACTATTGCAGTGCATTAGCATGAGTTTGACTAAAACCTTCCTGAATACCAGATATGACAGTCTTTCCTAGATGCTATAAGTATACCAGGACACCATTTTCAATACATTGAAGCCACTGACTGGAATAAAATGGACCTAGAACTATAATCCAAACAAGCATTGTATTGCAAATGCCAAATCATCAGATTTGTCATCCCTAGTTCCTCTGAGCTGCACACTGGAATGGGTACAGAACAGTACAGGAACTATGATGTAGGACTGGCAAAAAACAAAAAAAGAATAATCATTGTCCCAGTATCTCTGGATTAAAAAATGATGAGAAGGGAGATCAACCAAACAATTATGTTACAAAATTCTTACTTCAATTAAAATAATCGCTCATCTTATCTGAAAGCAGCACCAATACCCTTGATGTCAATTTGGTGTTTTCCATGCAGGTGTAAATGATGTAACAAGACTTCTTGACTTTTTGCAGTAATAGATTGATGTATTGGGAGGTATGCTAGTGGTCCTCTTTGGTGGGCTAGTGGTATGCTGTGGTATGATAATGGTACACTTTGGTGAGTGGTGGGAGAACAATATGGCCGTCAGGCTGGGTTTGGTACTCTGTTGGTATGCTTTGGTATGTCTTGGTATGCCTTGGTGTGGTATGCTTTGGTATGCTAGCAGTAAGGGTATTTTATATTTATGGTCAGTTTTGGTCACTTTCCCCAAAATGGTCACAAACAAATGGCTTAAATAATATATTTAATTGAAGTTAGTGGCAACAAATATCAGAAAGCTACTGGTTTGAAACGCATACTACAATGGCAATAACATACATTTTTATTCATGTCTGAACATAAACTTATGGGTTATGTAAATCCTTGTCACTAGGAGAGGGCAATAGTGAACACAATTTTTTGAACGAATTCAACAAATTTGTTAATATATTTTTTATTTATGTCTGGATATCATTTAAACACACCTTTCTTTCATGCTGCCTAACAAACAGAATGAAAGTATTCAAATTGTTATATACATAATCATGGGGTATGCGTATTCACATTCATACATGTATATTAAAAATACCATACTTCACGTCTTTACATATATATAGGAATATAGGTTTTGATAAACAAAAATGCCATTTTTGTACACACATTTTAAATATCCGTTGGTTGCTCACTTATTTGTGCCACATCGGTAATTTTTTTGTATGGTAGGCATCACCTTATATGGTACCCACGCTGCAGGCAGGCTGCTCCAGGACTGCTTCCACCACCATGCAAATATCAGGCCAATTAGAATGACCGACCATGAGCAAAAGATTGTTTTGGCATGACCAGATCATGATGATGCAATATGCAATACCACCATGATCACATCTTGAAAGGATGACTTTTTGGTAGAGTACCGTAATTACCGGTGTATAAGAACCACTGGTGTATAAGATCCACCAATGCAAAATGACCCATTTCGCGGACATTTATCATTTTCGGCCATTTAACACACTCTGTTGACTATAAACCTTGGTCATTTAGATTCTCCTCATTGGGAGCAATACGCCCATATGTATTGGTCCACGTGGGTCCCATTATTCGCTGAGTTACAGCACTATGACTGAAAACTCACCACACATCACGCACACAACAACCACACATCACACAACATCTCTCGCACACAACAATCAACCCAAATTCCCGCCCCTTTCTGTGCCATCGCCATGATTACCGTCACCTTCCCTCCCCACAACCCATTATCATACTTGTTGGTTTCATTGAGTCCAGCAATGGGCGCAAATGCGATGTGCATCCAGATGGATGCGGCAATTCTTTGGTGCTTGAGAGGGAGGACAACGGAGTTGGCATGGAGTTGCGGTTGAGGATGAAGGTCGCCGGCGAGTTAGCGTGCTACGTCGTGAGGACGAATGGCACGGATGGGTGTCGAGTTGGGTTTCGGCAAAAGAGTATGCAGCTGGTGAAAAGGGGCAAAATTGGATGGAGTTATTGTGAGGATTGTTGATGTTTTTCTACACGACAACCCGAACCGGACAGCGAGACGTCTCTACCATCACAATCGGTCCATATTCAGGACATCGTCTGGATCCATCCCAGACACCTTCTGCCTCATGAAATCGACGAAGTGCGCGGACTCTTCCTCTGTTTCTCTGTGGTCCTTCTGTGCCACGTGAGTCGAAACTACGGTTGGAAAGGCCCGCTTTCTTTATGAAGCGGTACACACTTGAGATCTTCGCTATTGTGCTTTTGAGTTTAAACTCATC
This sequence comes from Cyclotella cryptica, assembly GCA_013187285.1. Lineage (NCBI taxonomy): Eukaryota > Bacillariophyta > Thalassiosirophyceae > Thalassiosirales > Thalassiosiraceae > Cyclotella > Cyclotella cryptica. Next base: position 116,704 of record JABMIG010000113.1, read on the forward strand.
TGACATTCTCGCTGCTTCTTTTCGCAGAGTGCGCGTGTTGACAGGGAGACCCTGCTGTCTCATTGCAAACACGGACGTCAACAACTCGCCCTGAAACGAAGCAAGTTGACTGAGACGGCCAGGGTGAACCTTGCGAGTCTCTCCAGTAATGCCGGAGGGAACAATAGCATTAGTGGATATGAGTTGGTCGGCGCTAGACACCGACTTCCTCTACCTTTTATAGTAGAAGTGAGGGAGGTTCAACGCAGCGGAGGCAGTGCGAACAGAGTGTCCGTGGAGCATCATGTCGTTGATGGAATTCAGCGCTTGGCGCTTGAACTTCATGGAGAAAGACCTCCTTGTTTTTGCCTGCTTGTCATAAAGAACGGTGGAGATAGCAATGGACACCATTTTAAGTTTTATTAGCTATAAAATAATGATTGATAATCAATTGTTTAATTAACATTACAATTAAAGTACAAATCGATTAAAGTGATCATTTTTACTTTTAAACATGGTTGTGCCATAGAATAATTTGGCACGCGCCAGCACATCTTTGATGGGAGAGAATGAGGAAGTCATGTATATGACTTCCTCCTTCTCCTTGCTTTGATTCGAGAAATGGCTGATTAGTATAAAGGAGATGATGAAGAATAGCGGGATGCCGCGGCGGCGGAAATTGAAATGCAGGTGATGAGAAGTTGACGACGAGAGGGTGATGGCAGAGAGATGGGAGAGTGATGGGAGAGTGATGGTGCCATATTCGGCGGGAAAGTGAGTCATTCAGTACTTGTACCTTACATGACAAGTAAATAGGGGACTTACTTCAGATACATTTATTTTTTCATCGCAATAGGGACACTAGCTTCATTCATAGTATAAGAACCACATATTGTATCTTTTGTAAATGACCCGACATTTTCCGGTTCTTATACACCGGTAATTACGGTAGATGCGTGAAAAAATGTGCTTGCTGTGACTGTTTTTTCCCGGTTCTGCATGTTTTTACAGTTGAGCAGTGGTCACAGGAGACAAGCATCGCGTCCCCGTGGCCCATCCCGATTCATGCTTTTATTTTATGTGAGTGTATAGGACTTACGAACTCTCGTTTTTCACTGAAATGTGCTTTTGCCTTGGCACCTCACGCCAATGTCAGGTCTCGATTCACAGAACGAATCGGAACACCGCACAGTATACACGTGTCAGATCAGGTGGAAGTTGTTTTTTACACAATCGTGTGAATTTTATTAACACAACGACGATGTCATGCTCCTTTGTTTGTGCAAAAATCGATTTGTTATGTACATAACTTGCTGCATAGGTACGTCTGTTATGTATATCAACTGTTTATGTATATCGAGCGATTTTTACTAACACACTGCAATGTCATGCTCCTTTGTTTGCACAAAATCGATTTGTTATGTACATAACTAGCTACATCGGTACGTCTGTTATGTATATCAACTGTTTATGTATAACGTACGAATTTTATTTACACAACTGCAATGTGTTATGTACATTACTTGCTGCATAGGTACGTCTGTTATGATGTATGTCAAGTGTTATGTATATAAAATCATTTTCGGTGTAAATTATGGGTGCTACCTCGATGATGGAACTCAGAGAATGGTATGTTCGTAACAAGGTATGTATTTAACTGGAATCGTTTCGGCAAGAGCAAGGTGAGTCGCAACTTAAAAGGTAGAACCTTGGAAGGCAGACTTTTCATACGCCCCAGGATTAATTACTCGATGTTTTGAAGATAACACTGCATTATGGTGTCGATGAAAGTGCAGGAACTTACGCCCCCAGTATTGATCTCTCGATGTTTTGAAGATAGCGCTGAAATCATGGTGCCAATATTTTGGAATTGCGCGGGAACTTACGCCCCATGATTGATCTCTCAATTTTTGAGGATAACGCTGCATCATGGTGTCAATATTTTTGTATTTGCGCAGTGATTTATGCCCCAGTATTGATTTCTCGATGTTTTTGGAGATAATGCAGCATCATTGTGTCAATATTTTTGGATTGCACAGGACCTAACGCTGAATTATGGTGTCGATATTGTTAAAATGCGCAGGAACTTATGCCCCCAGTATTGATCTCTCGATGTTTTGAAGACAGCGCTGAAATCATGTTGTCGATATTTTGGGATTGCGCGGGAACTTACGCCCGATGATTGATCTATCGATTTTTGAGGATAACGCTGCATCATGGTGTTGATATTTTTGTATTTGCTCAGGGACTTATGCCCCAGGATTGATTTCTTGATGTTTTGGAGATAATGCAGCATCATGGTGTTGATATATTTGGATTGCACAGGACCTGAGAGCCATGCTTCTTTATGCCCTCAGGATCAATTTCTCGATGTTTTGAAGATAATGCTGCAGCATGGTGTCGCTATTTTTGGATTGCGAAGGAAGTTATGCACCAGGATTTGATTTGACTTATGCCCCAGGATTGATTTCTCGATGTTTTGTAGATAATGCAGCATCATGGTGTTGATATATTTGGATTGCACAGGACCTGAGAGCCATGCTTCTTTATGCCCTCAGGATCGATTTCTTGATGTTTTTTGAAGATAACGCTGCAGCATGGTGTCGCTATTTTCAGATTACGCAGGAAGTTATGCACCAGGATTCAATTTCTTGATGTTTTTTGGAGATTACACAGCACCATGGTTGATTTTGGAGATAATTCTGCACCATGGTGTCAATATTTTTGGATTGCGCATGAACTGAAAGCCAGACTTCATTTTGATGTTGTTAAGTATGGCGTATTTGTTATGTATACAACTGATGTTGACATTGTGCTTCAATAAGTGAAGTTTCTAACAGAATGCTGAAATCTGGTGTGTTTTACACCTTGGTTATGTATATAACCTTGCGAAACAACAGGTAAGACTAGTTGGAAAAAGGATTGTTTTTTGATGTTGATGTTGTGTATATAACAATGGCCAAACTTTTGACCCCACACAACATGGTATATTTGTGACGTAGTTATGTATATAACGGCGGACATCAGATCTCTTTTTCATAGTGAAATCTGCCAGGCAGAACAACCCCCCTCAGGTAAGACTGTTCAGAGACATTTAAAATTTGTTTTTTCATCAGAAATGATATGTATATAACATTGGTATTTCTTTGATCCCGCACTTCGTGGTATGTTTGTGACATTGTTATGTACATTACCACACGGATCAGATGTCTTCTAGGTTTTTCCACGAGGTAGAATGAACCTGCAGTGGTTTTTTTGACCCCCAAGATGTAGGTTTTATGTCAATTGGGAAATAATTATAGTAAAAATGGTTTTTATTGAAAAGGATAGTACTTTGGAGTCAATTTATAACTTATAATCTGGTAAATTCACTGACCATTTTGGGGAAAGTGACCAAAACTGACCAAAAATATCTCAAACCGCGGTAAGCTCTTGATGCGCTGAATAAAAGTATCATTTGTGGGGGGAAAACATTGTGCAGGAAACATTTTACATATGTTACATAAATACTTGCATAGGAAACATAATGCGTGTTTCTCTCTGCATGCATGCATGTAATAAGAAGTATACTAAAACAAAATCCAATCCATACTTGCTCACAAAAGTACAACACACACAAATAAAGTTAACTTTAGAAAATTGTAAGCAAAACCTACAATTCGTCTCATCCTGCTGTCAATGCAAAGGGTTGTTTTGTTCCTCTTTCACACAATCAAAAGCTGATCCACGTGCGGGCATTTTGTTACCTTAATTGACCACGATTAATTTATTGCAAACAGTTGCTTTGTTCCTATATTGCTAAATAAAAGGCTGATCCACACGCGGTCATTTTGTTACCTGTATTGACCGCTAAGGCTATTATTACTCTTGCAAAACCACTCCTATTTAAGACGGCTAAATACAATAGAAGCACTCCTGCTCTGTCTTTTGTCCATGTGATGGACAAAAATGACATCACAGTTGGAGTAAAAAATATTTACAACCTTACATTTTTTAATTGTTTTGTTTAATTTTTTTAATTTTTTAATTTGTAGAGGATGTCCAGTTTAACTTTTTAATTGGTTAAATTCGGATGTTATCCATTAACACTATTCTAACGCAACGGGAGTTGCTAGGGACCAAACAATGGCATCTCTTGTTTCGCCGTGAAGGCTCATCAGTGGTGTGGTAGCAACAAGAAGGGGCAAAAGTTCCCGTAGTTATATCCCGATTGGACAGAAAATGTGGGATTGGTTAGTGCTGGGGCACGGCATAGCCCAGAAATGGATATTTTCAATTTTTGACATTGTGTAGAGTGGTGGACAGGTAGGGTGGGAAGTGGAAGGGTGAGAAGTGATCAAGGGCCTTTTTTGAGGGCCCGGCATGGCCTAGCTGACGGAGTCAGCTGCCATGGCGGGCATGAAAAAAGGGGGCATGTGGAGTGTCGGTTAAGGGAGGTTGGAGGACACGGCATGCCCCCTAGTTTTGATTTTGCGAATAGAAAATTGATTACGTAGGTTTGGTGGGCGGCTATACGCGATGGTGAGGGATTGGATGGGGATGTGTATGCCGTCGATGTTCTTTAGGTGGGAGAGGGGGATATCGTTGGGTGGTGTCGCAATTGTCTCTTGCCAAATGTGTTGGAGGTCACATGCTGTGGGGTCTTGCGGGTGGTATTGGAGGTGGAGAAAGACCGTGTGGTCAGTTTTGGCCTGTTTTATCTGTTGGCGTATTTCATGTTCATCATTGGAGCAAGACATGTACGCCAATGCGTTGTTGGTGGCTCTCCGAAACAGCGGTGTGAGTGTGGCGGTGCGATGTCCACGGTTGACGAGGCGGTGAAAGAAAGGCACCGGTGTGTTTGTGAACTTCTTGTGGTGACAAACAGAGGCGGTGTATTTGTAGGACATTGCCAAAGATTAGACTCTGGAGCCTCCCCTGGGATGTGAGGAGTGAGGGGGCAGGTAGAGGTATAAATTCTGTGGCTTCTCAAATGATGTGGAGTGAATTGTTCCTCCGGATAGAGTCAGGGTGAGGTCCATGTACTGGCAGGATCGGGAGAGAGGAGAGAACTCCCATTCGAGCCCATACCATTGTTGTTAGGTAAACCGGGCCCACAGGGCATTGTTACGTTCGGTGTCCTCATCGCAAACCCAAATCCCAATAATATCATCTATGAACCGCCGGTAGAACAGGACCTGCGAGGTCCAACGAGGGAGTACATTGTTTTCGTGTATGGCAAAGTAGATTGTGGCCCATGGCGGTGCGGGCGCGATGCCCATACCAGTACCGGAGATCTGTCTCCAGTACGTGTCCCTGAATTGGAGGATGTTATTCTTGAAGACTATTTTGATGGCTTCGATGAGGACTGGAGCATCATAGTGGTGGAAGGTACGCCCTTCTTCGTTGCAGAGGAGGTTGGAGATGTGTTCGAGTGCAGGGCCAGTACGGATGTTGGTGTACATTGATTTGGCGTTGGCGGTGAATAGGAGTGTGTTTGACGGGATTTTGATATTGGAGAGGAGTTGTTTGAGACAGTAGGAATCTTGGAAGTAGGAGGGTTGTGCACGCGCAACCGGTTGGAGTTGTGTATCAACCCACTTGCCCAAGCCGTGAGGAAGGCTGCTCATGTCTGAGCAGACGGGCCGGGTGGGATAGCCACGGGGTGTTGGCGGCTTATGGATCTTGTAAAGGATGTAGAACTGGCCCAACGGTGACTTTCGGTTTTCGTGAAGGTGGTGTTCGATGTATCGGATGGCATCTTTGTTGAGGACTCGTTTGTGGGAGGAGAGCCATTGACGTATATCCCAGTTGATGGTGTCGGCGGCATCCCGGGCCTCCTCTGTTGACAGGCGCGTGAAGATAGTGGCATCTGTCAGGTGGATCAGGGCCTCAGCGTCGTACTGATCATAAGTTAATGCACAAGGGCCAAGCCCTTTGTCAGTGTCGGGAAAGAGGAGGTTGGTATCATTTCGTAGTTGACGGAGAGTGGCCTCTTGATAAGGTAGGAGGTTCGGGGTGGCTTTGCGGCGGTAGAAGATGTCACGGATTCGAGCGAAGAATTTGCTGAGGTGGCTGTCTACCCAGGTAGGGATTTTGGCACGAGGAGGGGACCAGAGTGATTTAATGTAGAGTTTATTGTGCTCCAGTGGTTTGTCGGAGGTGTCGAGTGTGGCAAAAAAGACTTTGCGTTGGAAGTCTTGTTCAAATCGGGACGTGATGGCGGAGGTGTCATTGGTGGTATATGGTGGAGTACGGATGAATTTGAATCCCAGGCCTAAGACGGATTTGGCTATAGGTGGGACAATTTTATTCGGAGTAAGGTCATGGAAGGCTAGTTTTGAGGGGCTAAAAAATTGGGAGGCTGGAGTAGCGGCAATGGTGGCGACGGCGTTTTGGAACAGGGTGCGGGTCAGGTCAAGGCTTAGATTGTACCTGTGTTCATGTGTTAGGCGGGCGGACGTCGCGGAGCATTGTAGTGAGTTGACGTGTAACGATGCTTCGCCCGACCTCTGGCGCCGTATCGACCGCTGCCACGTCCGGAAGCGTTTTGTTGTGTGTCGCTGCTTCGTCCGCCTCAACCAGCGGGGCGTGATTGTTGTGTTGTGGCTGGAGGTGGGGTCCAGCGTGGTTTGGAGGCAGTTGTCTGGGTGGAGGACGGAGGGTTGGTGTATTTCTTTGGTGCGGCGCCCACTGCCGTGGCCACGAGGTCTTTTACTGGAAGTCGCGATGGTGTTTTTGTCGATGGACTGGAGTGCTGAGGTTGTTGGTTTTGTTGTTGGAGATGTCGTTTGAAGGAGGCCGTTTTGCTTTTCTTGTTGGCTAGGCATTGTTCGAGGGACTGGAGACATTTCTCGAGTTCGCTCTGGGAGTGTCGAATATGGGCGTCAATGGTAGCGCCAACTGTGCGGGGTGTGGGTGTGTCTTCGGAATGGATGCTGATCACTGTTGCTTCAGCGCATTCCTCGGTACGTTGGCAGGCTGCGATTTTGCTCAAGTTAGCTTCGATTGCTTTGGCGTTGAAGGCGCGGATGTATTCGGCCTGTGAGGCTGCGAAGCATTTGAGGACGGCTGTTCGAAGCGTTTATAGAACGCCGTGATACGTGTCGGATGTAATGGTGTGGTGGAAGGAGACCGTTGATCGTGATGACGGAGTGGTGACATTCCCATTGCCTGTGATGGTGGAGGAGTCGGCATCGCCGTGGGTATTTGTGTGGATGATGGCGACGGGTGTTGTGGCGGGCGCGGCGCATTTGTCATTGTTGGGTTGGGGACGAGGAGTGGTCAGGGTACTCTTCATTGCTTGCCCGCTTGAGCGGAGTGAGTTAAGAGTAGCTGGGTGGGAGGCAGCTTGATTCTCGCGGTGGGATTTCTCCACCAGTTGGATGGCATCGAGCTCCTGCGTCGTGTACTCGCGCAAGTAGTGAAAGATGTTCTCATCTCGGGAGTATGGATTGAGGGTGGTGTAGAGTGGAGGCGGGTTGCGAGGAGTGGCCTGTTCCATTGGTGGATGATTTGGTGTGGGCGGAGTTGGCGTTAGGTCGTAGGTGAAGGCCGCCTCGAATTGGGCAACGGCGTTCTGGTCGGGGTCGAAGGTGGCCGTTGTGTTTGTTGGAGGAGTCTGTTGGGTTGGCGTTGGTTGATGAGGCGCTGGGAGGGTATGGTTGGTTGAGTTGGGTTGTGGGTTTTGGTTTGGAGTAGGCAAGAGGGAAATGGCTGAGACGAAGTCAGTTGGGGCCCTGGTTCATGGTGTTCTTGCGGTGGCGGCGGCGGTATCCCTGGTGGTTGTTGTGGTAGAGAGGAAGGGGTTTGGGAGAGCAGGTTCTTTGCCAGGTTGTGCGGGAGTGGGAAGCGAATGATTTGGAAGTGTTGGGGGTGGAGGGTTGGGAGGAGTGGAGTGAGGTGGATGTGTGGTGTCCGTTGCGTTGAGAGGATGGTGGGTGTTCGGTGGCATCGTCAACGAGGGATGTGCGGCTTCTTTGGGCGTGTTGATTTGGAGGTTATTTGGAAGTTTATTGACTTCCTTATAAATCTCGACAAATCGATCGAGGGTCATATTGATATGCCCAAGCGCGTCGAGTTCATATTGGGAGAGGAGGTCAGTGACGAGGCCGTGCTTGTTGGTGCTGGAGGTGTTAATCTCAGCAAGGAGGATTTCGGCCATGTTGGCAAGGCCTTTTGCGAAGATTTCAATGGATTCACGTTGTTTGTCCATATTGTTCAAACACTTGCATTTAAGTATTTGAGCAGCCATTTTGAGGCTTAGTTCGCTTGCGATCCGTGCCGACTCGTCGGCGAGAGCCTTGAATGCCACACTCTCTCTTACCCTTTGCGTCGGTTGCAACGGGATCGTGACCTTGCAGGACGGAGGGCAGTAAGACGGATCGTCCTTTGTCTTCAGGAGGGTCTTGCTTTCGTGGTAGAACTCAGCGAAAATGTGTAAGTAACGCAGAGCGTTATCCTGGAAGACTGCTTGTTGTTGGGATAATGGAGCATCCGCACGAAGGCTTCAATTTTCGTAGAGGCTGTTTCAAGGGCCAAGGTGTTAGTGGGGACGCACAGAAAGTCAACGTGGGGTGCGTGCGGAGCAGTGGAGGCGTCGACGGCGTCGGTGGTGTCTGAGAGGGAGGCAGCGCGCGATGTTGTTAACATCTCCTCGGATTCGAGGTGCCGTGCAGTGCGCTTGATGCCCGAAGCGGTGGTTCGATGCGACGCAGATCCGGAGGACATGATTTTGTTGTATCACACTTTTTAATTTGTAGAGGATGTCCAGTTTAACTTTTTAATTGGTTAAATTCGGATGTTATCCATTAACACTATTCTAACAACGGGAGTTGCCAGGGACCAAACAATGGCATCTCTTGTTTCGCCATGAAGGCTCATCAGTGGTGTGGTAGCAACAAGAAGGGGCAAAAGTTCCCGTAGTTATATCCCGATTGGACAGAAAATGTGGGATTAGTTAGTGCTGGGGCACGGCATAGCCCAGAAATGGATTTTTTTAATTTTTGACATTGTGTAGAGTGGTGGACAGGTAGGGTGGGAAGTGGAAGGGTGAGAAGTGATCAAGGGCCTTTTTTGAGGGCCCGGCATGGCCTAGCTGACGGAGTCAGCTGCCATGTTCCTCTTTCACACAATCAAAAGCTGATCCACGTGCGGGCATTTTGTTACCTTAATTGACCACGATTAATTTATTGCAAACAGTTGCTTTGTTCCTATATTGCTCAATAAAAGGCTGATCCACACGCGGTCATTTTGTTACCTAAATTGACCGCTAAGGCTATTATTACTCTTGCAAAACCACTCCTATTTAAGATGGCTAAATACAATAGAAGCACTCCTGCTCTGTCTTTTGTCCGTGTGATGGACAAAAATGACATCACAGTTGGAGAAAAAATATTTACAACCTTGCATCGATCGAAAGGTTTTTTTATAAGCTATCGAACGGTGGTCTCATTTTGTTTGTTTGAACAGTCTTTTATGAGTTATTGTGAGTTGAAGGCAGCTGATCGGAATGATCCGATCCATTCATTCTTGTAGAAAATTGGTATGTCTCTACGGTACTGCAATAGAGTTACTTCATTTGCTCCAAAATTGTTTTTTTTATTTACTCAACATCAGTTATTTGGAATCCACTGTCTGGCCGGCTGGGTATCATGATACCTCTAGGATACATAGTGCTCCTATTGTATATAGTTGTCTTATTTATTTACCTACCTCAGAAAAAAATCAAGGTTCTTACTTCTCTACCTCAATCAAGACATCATGTCCCGATACTGGCACTCAAGGTCGATTTTCTCAATGAGTGCCAGTATGGGGACGTCAGCATCCCAGTTCCAACACGGGATGAAAAATTGGTCCCAGTTCCAGCACGGGGCCTATGTTGGACCCCAAATCAGCACCGGTCCAGTGCTGGAACTGGGACCAATTTGTTGCTCCGTGCTGGAACTGGAATGCCGACAGCCCCATGCTGGCACTCGCTGTCAAAAGCGATCTGGTGATGATTTGGGGACATTTATTGGTTGAAGTAGAGAGTTAGGAGTACGGGACAACAAAAATTCTGACAGGCTTTTCTGACATAAGTAAATAGGCCATCTGGCCCATTCCACTTCATCACTCACATCGTGATGGATGGTGGATCACTCCCATCATCCAACGCACCCATCCGAACTGCAATCCAACGTGTGTACTCTGCAATTGCACACCTTTGCTTGCTTTTTTTCGGCCAACCCTGCACACTTGCAATCACACAAGTGCCACTGATCGCGCTGTACTTTGTTTCCAAAGAAGATCACACCTGCATCGGCCGTCATGCGGCTAAAGAATCATCACCATTATTTCCTTGTGAGGAAGAAATTGACACCCAATGGAAGTCACGACATCATTTCCATCATTGTAGTAGACACACTCAACAATGTGAAATCACCCGCCACTGACCTGAGCCGTATCGTTGCAAAAAAATATCATGCAATAATTATAGGTACATTCATCAGGGGTCAAAGTTTTTATTTTATGAGCTTAATTTGCTCTAATTGTAAGGATGGAAGGGCAGTGGAACTGCTCTTCCAATCCAAACAATGCAAATGAAATATGTGTGGATTCTACACACAATTCGTATGCTTTTTGCCTTCTCAACAGAAGGGGCTATGGACTCTGGTGTTCCGTAGCCCTTGGGGCAGTGGACTCCTGTGGTGGGGAGTCCTAGCCTTTTGGACCAGGGTGGTGGACTCCAATGTTGGGGAGTCTTTGCCTTTTAGATCAGGGGCAGTGGACTTTCCGCCTGGGGAGTCCTGAGAATGCTCCTTTTGTATTTTGTACCAATGGGTACAAAAATGGGCTGATTCTTGGCTTATGTCACTCGCCCCCACGTATGGAGTTATCAGGTAAAAACGGAACAAAAAAACTAACTATGTTTTAGGTGAAAAAAAGTGTTCTCATGAGAGTAACTATAACAAACTAAGGAGTCTGTTAAATATATGTAACAAGTAAGTGTTGTTTGAAGAGGGAGATGCCGTTTTTGAAAACTGACATTATTTTGGTTTACATTTTTTTGTTAAAAGGTGTAACTCTTGAATATTCAATCTTTCTGATTTTGTTCTGCGTTGAATCCAGATGGTGCCATTTGTATGAACTGTTGTGATAGTCCAAGGATTACTTTCATACCTGCTTTTGCCTTTGCGGAGTATACCATCTTTGACAAGAGTACTTGATCACCAATTTTATAGTCCAATCACAACGTTTCCCGTTCTGTGTTTTGGTCGGTTTGCTATTGCCTATATTCTCCAATTTTATTCCAGTCGGCCAGGAAGGGAATGTCAAACAACATGTCCCATCCAAAAATGGCTGCACCGGGGCTTTTAGAACTGTGTGGTATGTTGAGCAAATGGCCCAACACTGCTACCGAAAATATAGTTGTGGTTATAGTTGCAGAAGTGGCCAACTATAGGTGCCTGTATGTAGGCTCAGGTATGTCTAAAGATTGATTCCGATGTAGATGTATTGAATTCCTATGTGAACTAAGTTTTGCTAGTTGACCATCGTGCGAAATATTTTTACAACTATAACTCTTACCTACTATATGCAGTTTTTACTATTGGCCAACTATACCTCGTTATAGTTGGGCCCCTAACTATAGATTCTAACTATAAGTCAACTATAGCTATCGATGTCAAGCTAAAATGCAACTCCGACCAAAGGTGGGAGTACAGAACTGAGGACTACTCTGCTCCAGCAAAAATAATTCTTTTGAAATTGGAAACTACTCTGTTTGATCAAAAGCTTTTTTTGAATTCTAGCATACAATCCGGCTTCGGATGATCCAACACAATTCATTTTTAAATTTATTGTACACAAAATTAGGCAACACAAAATCTGGTAAAAATAACACCTCACAAAATTGGAAATAGTCAAACTGGAAAGAGTACAGTCAAACAAGCATAGTATACTATTTGCTGGTATTATTGCAAATCTCATCAACCTGTCAGAGGCCTTGCTATGTCTGCGATTTCCATAAAGCACTTGCCCATCCCATAGACTGTTGTGTTTTCCAGGAGATCTGTGGTTCTTGTTTTTGGGGGGAGAAGAATGCACTGCAAAATAAGAATCCTTCACTGTGGTTTAAAACAATGTATGTAAAAGGTGACAAAGGATTAACATGACCAAACACATGATGTAATTGAGAAAACATTTGGTGAGAAATGGACCCATGATAAAATAATAGTTAAATGAAAAACTTTGCAACTCACCAAAAGAAGAGACCTCAGAATTCATTTGAAAATATGCCAAACATTCAATAATACCGTTAGCAGCAGCATGTTTTGAAAAACAGAGTGGGCAGATATACATTTATCTCACCAAAAGAATTCATCACATAACAAGCCATTCTGAAATTGGGCTTAATGGTAAAACAAAATGCAAGTGTAAGTGATGCTTTGTGAATCAAACACTTTTAAATTGGTAGCGATCTTACACTGATGTTGAATCAAAGTGCTTCTAGTGATGTTTTCCTCACTTTCACAGGTAAGAACAACAAGACAAAATGTAAGCTGAAATAACAAAACATGTCGCAACCTCATTTCATTGAAATTTCACTTACAGGATAAATTACCTTTTTGTCGTCCCAAATTGTATTGATTGAACCAACAACAATGATCAGAAAACAAGATTGGATAAACCAAGATAAGCACGAAATTCATATAATGCACTCACTTTTGCTCTCACCCATCTCAACCTTCCTTTATTATGAAAGTAAGTAATTTCTTCACAACAAAATGAATAAAGGAAAATTAAAGTTTGTGTAAATACTTGAAAAGAAAGCCATAGTGGATTTGCCTTTCGATTCCCCCAAATGCCACTGACAAGTGCTTTCCTTGCACCCCCTCTTGACAAAAAACAAAGTAAAATTTAGATGGATTTAATACTTCAAGAGCAAGTCATATAGGACTTGCCTTTCACTCCCCCCCAGGAAATGTGCCCCTCCACTGAGAAGTGCTTTAATTGCAGCTGTACGTCTATGGGCCCTGATATATCTGTCAACGTGCCCTATGATATATCTGTCGACGTGCCCTGATATGTCTGTCGACGTGCCCTGATATGTCTGTCAATGTTCCCTGTTGAAGTGCCCTGATGTGTCTGTCGATTTGCCCTGATGTGTCTGTTGATTTGCCATGATATGTCTGTCAACGTGCCATGATATGTCTGTCAACGTGCCATGATACGTCTATCAACTTACCCTGCATGTCTGTCACATGACCTGATATATGTTGATGTACCCTGATATGTTGATATGCACCCTGATATGTTTATTCTGAAACTCACCTGCCAGATTTGCCTAGTGCTCTTGCTAACATGGACCAATGTCATTGTTGAGATGGTTGAAATTGCAAAGTCTTTTGCATGCCCATAAGAGTGGGGACTCCCTTAGCATATATTATGTATTATTTATTATTTGTGGTGTGACATCTGGAAAACTTTACCTTTCAAGAAGTGCAGCATTCAATGTTAATTCTCATGAAAATTATCGGTGTAAGTATTATGTTTTTCAAAAATTAAGGTAATATTTGTCGCGTCATCACTGTTTAGTGATGATGTGGTGCAGAAGTTTGAGAGAAGTTTGGCACATCATATCTCTCGAGTGATAACAGTACAATATTGTACATACCACACTATATTGTTCACTTGCCTTGCCATCGTGATGTGATTGCTCCCTTGGTAGCTTATCATCACCTCATCATCGCCCCATCATCAACTCATCGCGATCGCCCAATCAGCATCGACCAGCACCTATATCCTTCCATCTACCCCTATTTGCCATCGATCGATCTACACCTCTTCGCAATGGCTCGAGGTGCACCTCTTTGCGATCGCTCGGTAGGCACCTCTTCGCAATAGCTTGGTAGCCACCTCTTTGCGATCGCGATAGCTCGATATGCACCTCTTCGCAATTGCTTGATAGTCACCTCTTTGAGATTGCAATTTCTTGATAGGCACCTCTCCGCGATACCTCCAAAGGCACTTCTTCGCGATAGCTTGGTTGGCACGTCTTTGCGATTGCTTGGTTGGCATCGATAGGCATATCTCCGCAATACCTCGGTAGGCATATCTCCGCGATAGCTGTGTTGACACCTCCTCGCTATTGCAATTTCTTGATAGGCACCTCTTTGCGATTGCAATAGCTCGTTTTTCACGTCTTAGCGATTGCTCTGTTGGCACGTCTTAGCGATTGCCGGTTGGGACCTATCTTCGCAATAGCTCGGTTGGGACGCTCGGTTGGGACCTCTTCGCAATAGCTTGGTTGGGACCTCTTCGCAATAGCTTGGTTGGGACGTCTTTGCAATAGCTCGGTTGGGACCTCTTAGCAATAGCTCGTTAGCTCCGCGATAGCTGTGGTGATTGCCTGATTTTCCGTTTAAAAATCATCGTGACGGTGTCATTCTTTCACATTGCTAGATCAGCAACTTCTTGTGATCAACCTTGTGTCTCGCTGTCTTGGTTTTGCTTGAATAAAGTAATTTGTCCATCAGGACGTCATCTTTCCTAAGTTGTATAGTTCCATAAAACCAAAGGATATCCTTGACGCATTGTGCGGAATGGATCCTGAGGTGGTTAGGTTTGAGTCTACCGAGAGCTCTGACAAAAACCTTACCATGGGCTGCACTTCTGAAGTAAGAAATGATTGTCTCTGCTGTTCAATGCAGTCAAGGTCTCTTGTGGTGGCTAGTGCTTTCTCAAGTCGTCTGCAATCTACAACCTACGCAAGCTGTGAAGGGTCACCAATGCCTGATGCTCTTTATGTAATTTGTAAGAATGTTTCCTGCCAAAAGAGACAGTTCTACAAATGTGCAATTCTATTCCTCGAGCGGATCAAGTCAACAATTCCAGAATCCACATGGTCTTCACATCCATGGGTTAAAGAGATGATGCCTTACTACATCTCTTCTGACATCCCAACAACCAACATCAGTGTCACCAATTGTATATCATGCGTGACATCTGCATACATTCCCAAGCATGTAAAAACATCTCTCACAAACATAAATATTCCATCCAATCTACCTGTCTGTGCCTATCCTGATATTGAGACAGATGATGAATTGAGTGAAGACATCACCCCCCCAAAAAAGTTCCGCCGTGAGGCTATTGCTGAGTGTATCAAGAATATGAGGAATCCAAAGAATCCATTCCATAGCTCAAGTGACAACATGAATTATCTCTCAGGGTACCAAACCCAAACTCATTTCAGACCTCCAAGGTATCATTCTTTCTTGAAAAATAAATTAGTTGGGAATGAGTTTGAAGGAGCAACGTACTTTCCTTCCCATCGGTTACTACTCTGCAGTTATGCAGATAACGGCAAGCTCTACGTTGACATGCATGGACTAGCGCATTCTACAGCAGACAATACTCCAGCTATTCCCCACATGGTTTTGTCATCAACTGATGCTTCTGCACTCCATAGTTATTATAAAACAACTGGCTCCAAAAATCATACCTTCAATCAAGTGACTTTCAAAGTACAACTGTGAGAAATGTTCCTTTGCCAGAAGACAATGAGAAAACAAGAGACTGGTCAGTAGACATTGCTCTGGTGAAACAATGTGTTGATGTAGCCTCAGTTAAAGCACTTAATGGAAGAATGACAGTTCCATTAGAAGAGTTGTTGGAATGCAAAATATACTCGTGGCACAATGTTAGAAGGAATGCAGACCATGTTCTCTTCATTGGTGACTTCTCTGCAGAACCATCTCAAGAGTTGGTCGATTGTGGAAGGAAACTACTCTGTGCAAGAATGCAGAGTATTCTAACAAGCTCAATTTCAGATGATATGGTGCAGTCAATTTATAGTAATCTACGTCCTATTTCTGGAAAGCAAGGATTCGAGGTTACCAGGCTGGGTGGCACAGGGGTTATACTTGTGATCAGTCAACAAAAGATTTGTTGTACATTCTCAAGCAAAATGATTCACTTCTACCAAGAAAAGCAGGAGCATGTTTAATAATTCCTTCAAAAAAGTTCTATTCTGTGTATTACATGAGGAGCAAAACTGATCATGAGACAACACAACATCCTGTTGCTTATCACAAATATAGTCCTCCCAAACCTGGAGGATCATTCATGTTAGATGGCACAATACTTGATTACTTCAAAATCATTGGAGAATTTGGCTATACGAAAATGGTGGTCACTCTTCTTCTTCAAACTATGAATGAACAATGTCTCGACATTTTGGGGTATCCAGTTTGCAAAGGACCACTATACTATGAGATGAGAAACATCAAATATGCAAGAGGTGCATTTCAGATAAAGAAGTCATATGCTTCTCTTTGTAAAGCATTCATTTCAGTGAATTCCATGTCTCTCATCAGTTGGCCAGTTGGACAACATAATGACCACTTCAGTAAAAACGTGGAATCTTTGGAAAACAAAATTCTATTTGTTGTACCATCAGAAAAGAAATCTAATGGGAGGGGCGGGTCTCTCATAGGTTCTCAGTTTGTATTTGCATTGTTGGATTGGAGAAGCACAACACGTCAAGCAAGACGATTTTATGTCACCCATGCTACTGATATGGGGATTGGACCACCTCAAAATCTCTATGCACAGCGTCATCTCACTGAGTATTTCAACACAGGTACTGAAGAAGCTAGATATTGGCAGAGCCAGTTCAATAATTTTCTGTCTTAAAGTAATATCAATCAAATATCAAACATACCCTACCCTAACGTTGATTATTGCATCCAACAGTAGCATATGGCATCAAACCAATCCACAAAGATTATCCAAGGGATTCACATTTTCCATCAAAAAATCATACTAACATCTTTCCACTCTCAACAAAGAAGTACAGCTTGGTACCATAGTAGCACAGAGTCCAACCAAGCCGCTAACATTGCTTAAGTAGTATCAAACAAAAAGGCAATATATCATATCCTAATGTTGATTGTTGCATCCAACTGTAGTATGTCATCAGCAATTCACAATTTTCAACAAAAGATAATACCAACACGGTGCTTATTGTAATTGAAAATTCCTTTCCACCTTCAACAAAGAGGTATAGCTTGGTACCGTAGTAGCACAGCATCCAACCAAGCGGTCAACATTGCTTGGGGTTTATGATTCCAACAAGTAATATTTGACCAATGCTATGCAGATTGATATCAAAAATATTGAGCAGGGCCGCAGAGAACTTGTACCATAACCCTAAACAAGTCGTCCAACCAAGCCACATAGACAGAGTTGTATGGAATTCAAATTTCCTATAAAACTAACACAAACATCTCCATGGATATAGAAACCCACCGGTAATGTTGCACGGGGTTCACAACTACTAAACCAACACCAACACCGCCATAATTGCAAAAACCCTGCTCTCACTTCTCTGTCTCTGTTTTGTTGTCAAGGCAGACCTCTGAGAAAGATGATCCCTCCTCTAATATATTGTTTTTGATGAACAAGTGATCAGCTCTAGGGTTCACTTACCTTAGAAACGTGACATCCAACCAAGCCGCAATGCTAAACTTGAGTTGGGATCTCATATTTACGTACCACTTACACCAACACCACCATGATTCTAGAAATGTTACTCTCCTTTGCAACGTGACAAAGTTGCGTGGAAGGGTTCAAGTAATCTCTGCTACTTTGCTCCCCCTTGCTCCTGTTTTGTTGCTTTGAGGAGAAAACTGTTCCCCCTGTACATCTTACTGACAATGCCTGAGTGGTCAAGACCAGAGATCACGTCGGTAAGGAGCGCGACGTCCAATCAAGCGACAAAGACAAAGTTGCGTGGCAGGGTTCAAGTAATCCCGCAAAACAAACAAAGACACAGCTCCGCTTGCTATCAAAAATTACGCCCATCCAAGACACCCAAGTCCAAATGTCACCCGCAGCTACTTTGCTCCCCCTTGCTCCTGTTTTGTTGCTTTGAGGAGAAAACTGTCCCCCCTGTACGTCTTACTGACAATGCCTGAGTGGTCAAGACCAGAGATCACGTCGGTAAGGAGCGCGACGTCCAATCAAGCGACAAAGACAAAGTTGCGTGGCAGGGTTCAAGTAATCCCGCAAAACAAACAAAGACACAGCTCCGCTTGCTATCAAAAATTACGCCCATCCAAGACACCCAAGTCCAAATGTCACCCGCAGCTACTTTGCTCCCCCTTGCTCCTGTTTTGTTGCTTTGAGGAGAAAACTGTCCCCCCTGTACGTCTTACTGACAATGCCTGAGTGGTCAAGACCAGAGATCACGTCGGTAAGGAGCGCGACGTCCAATCAGCGACAAAGACAAAGTTGCGTGGCAGGGTTCAAGTAATCCCGCAAAACAAACAAAGACACAGCTCCGCTTGCTATCAAAAATTACGCCCATCCAAGACACCCAAGTCCAAATGTCACCCGCAGCTACTTTGCTCCCCCTTGCTCCTGTTTTGTTGCTTTGAGGAGAAAACTGTCCCCCCTGTACGTCTTACTGACAATGCATGAGTGGTCAAGACCAGAGATCACGCTGGTAAGGAGCGCGACGTCCAATCAAGCGACAAAGACAAAGTTGTGTGGCAGGGTTCAAGTAATCCCGCAAAACAAACAAAGACACAGCTCCGCTTGCTATCAAAAATTACGCCCATCCAAGACACCCAAGTCCAAATGTCACCCGCAGCTACTTTGCTCCCCCTTGCTCCTGTTTTGTTGCTTTGAGGAGAAAACTGTCCCCCCTGTACGTCTTACTGACAATGCCTGAGTGGTCAAGACCAGAGATCACGTCGGTAAGGAGCGCGACGTCCAATCAAGCGACAAAGACAAAGTTGCGTGGCAGGGTTCAAGTAATCCCACAAAACAAACAAAGACACAGCTCCGCTTGCTATCAAAAATTACGCCCATCCAAGACACCCAAGTCCAAATGTCACCCGCAGCTACTTTGCTCCCCCTTGCTCCTGTTTTGTTGCTTTGAGGAGAAAACTGTCCCCCCTGTACGTCTTACTGACAATGCCTGAGTGGTCAAGACCAGAGATCACGTCGGTAAGGAGCGCGACGTCCAATCAAGCGACAAAGACAAAGTTGCGTGGCAGGGTTCAAGTAATCCCGCAAAACAAACAAAGACACAGCTCCGCTTGCTATCAAAAATTACGCCCATCCAAGACACCCAAGTCCAAATGTCACCCGCAGCTACTTTGCTCCCCCTTGCTCCTGTTTTGTTGCTTTGAGGAGAAAACTGTCCCCCCTGTACGTCTTACTGACAATGCCTGAGTGGTCAAGACCAGAGATCACGTCGGTAAGGAGCGCGACGTCCAATCAAGCGACAAAGACAAAGTTGCGTGGCAGGGTTCAAGTAATCCCGCAAAACAAACAAAGACACAGCTCCGCTTGCTATCAAAAATTACGCCCATCCAAGACACCCAAGTCCAAATGTCACCCGCAGCTACTTTGCTCCCCCTTGCTCCTGTTTTGTTGCTTTGAGGAGAAAACTGTCCCCCCTGTACGTCTTACTGACAATGCCTGAGTGGTCAAGACCAGAGATCACGTCGGTAAGGAGCGCGACGTCCAATCAAGCGACAAAGACAAAGTTGCGTGGCAGGGTTCAAGTAATCCCACAAAACAAACAAAGACACAGCTCCGCTTGCTATCAAAAATTACGCCCATCCAAGACACCCAAGTCCAAATGTCACCCGCAGCTACTTTGCTCCCCCTTGCTCCTGTTTTGTTGCTTTGAGGAGAAAACTGTCCCCCCTGTACGTCTTACTGACAATGCCTGAGTGGTCAAGACCAGAGATCACGTCGGTAAGGAGCGCGACGTCCAATCAAGCGACAAAGACAAAGTTGCGTGGCAGGGTTCAAGTAATCCCGCAAAACAAACAAAGACACAGCTCCGCTTGCTATCAAAAATTACGCCCATCCAAGACACCCAAGTCCAAATGTCACCCGCAGCTTCTTTGCTCCCCCTTGCTCCTGTTTTGTTGCTTTGAGGAGAAAACTGTCCCCCCCTGTATGTCTTACTGACAATGCCTGAGTGGTCAAGACCAGATATCACATTGGTAAGGAGCGCAACGTCCAATCAAGCGACAAAGACAAAGTTGCGTGGCAGGGTTCAAGTAATCCCGCAAAACAAACAAAGACACAGCTCCGCTTGCTATCAAAAATTACGCCCATCCAAGACACCCAAGTCCAAATGTCACCCGCAGCTTCTTTGCTCCCCCTTGCTCCTGTTTTGTTGCTTTGAGGAGAAAACTGTCCCCCCTGTACGTCTTACTGACAATGCCTGAGTGGTCAAGACCAGAGATCACGCCGGTAAGGAGCGCGACGTCCAATCAAGCGACAAAGACAAAGTTGCGTGGCAGGGTTCAAGTAATCCCGCAAAACAAACAAAGACACAGCTCCGCTTGCTATCAAAAATTACGCCCATCCAAGACACCCAAGTCCAAATGTCACCCGCAGCTACTTTGCTCCCCCTTGCTCCTGTTTTGTTGCTTTGAGGAGAAAACTGTCCCCCCTGTACGTCTTACTGACAATGCCTGAGTGGTCAAGACCAGAGATCACGTCGGTAAGGAGCGCGACGTCCAATCAAGCGACAAAGACAAAGTTGCGTGGCAGGGTTCAAGTAATCCCGCAAAACAAACAAAGACACAGCTCCGCTTGCTATCAAAAATTACGCCCATCCAAGACACCCAAGTCCAAATGTCACCCGCAGCTACTTTGCTCCCCCTTGCTCCTGTTTTGTTGCTTTGAGGAGAAAACTGTCCCCCCTGTACGTCTTACTGACAATGCCTGAGTGGTCAAGACCAGAGATCACGTCGGTAAGGAGCGCGACGTCCAATCAAGCGACAAAGACAAAGTTGCGTGGCAGGGTTCAAGTAATCCCGCAAAACAAACAAAGACACAGCTCCGCTTGCTATCAAAAATTACGCCCATCCAAGACACCCAAGTCCAAATGTCACCCGCAGCTACTTTGCTCCCCTTGCTCCTGTTTTGTTGCTTTGAGGAGAAAACTGACCCCCTGTACGTCTTACTGACAATGCCTGAGTGGTCAAGACCAGAGATCACGTCGGTAAGGAGCGCGATGTCCAATCAAGCACAAAGACAAAGTTGCATGGCAGGGTTCAAGTAATCCCGCAAAACAAACAAAGACACAGCTCCGCTTGCTATCAAAAATTACGCCCATCCAGACACCCAAGTCCAAATGTCACCCGCAGCTTCTTTGCTCCCCCTTGCTCCTGTTTTGTTGCTTTGAGGAGAAAACTGTCCCCCCTGTACGTCTTACTGACAATGCCTGAGTGGTCAAGACCAGAGATCACGTCGGTAAGGAGCGTGACGTCCAATCGAGCGACAAAGACAAAGTTGCGTGGCAGGGTTCAAGTAATCCCGCAAAACAAACAAAGACACAGCTCCGCTTGCTATCAAAAATTACGCCCATCCAAGACACCCAAGTCCAAATGTCACCCGCAGCTTCTTTGCTCCCCCTTGCTCCTGTTTTGTTGCTTTGAGGAGAAAACTGTCCCCCCTGTACGTCTTACTGACAATGCCTGAGTGGTCAAGACCAGAGATCACGTCGGTAAGGAGCGCGACGTCCAATCAAGCGACAAAGACAAAGTTGCGTGGCAGGGTTCAAGTAATCCCGCAAAACAAACAAAGACACAGCTCCGCTTGCTATCAAAAATTACGCCCATCCAAGACACCCAAGTCCAAATGTCACCCGCAGCTACTTTGCTCCCCCTTGCTCCTGTTTTGTTGCTTTGAGGAGAAAACTGTCCCCCCTGTACGTCTTACTGACAATGCCTGAGTGGTCAAGACCAGAGATCACGTCGGTAAGGAGCGCGACGTCCAATCAAGCGACAAAGACAAAGTTGCGTGGCAGGGTTCAAGTAATCCCGCAAAACAAACAAAGACACAGCTCCGCTTGCTATCAAAAATTACGCCCATCCAAGACACCCAAGTCCAAATGTCACCCGCAGCTACTTTGCTCCCCCTTGCTCCTGTTTTGTTGCTTTGAGGAGAAAACTGTCCCCCCTGTACGTCTTACTGACAATGCCTGAGTGGTCAAGACCAGAGATCACGTCGGTAAGGAGCGCGACGTCCAATCAAGCGACAAAGACAAAGTTGCGTGGCAGGGTTCAAGTAATCCCGCAAAACAAACAAAGACACAGCTCCGCTTGCTATCAAAAATTACGCCCATCCAGACACCCAAGTCCAAATGTCACCCGCAGCTACTTTGCTCCCCCTTGCTCCTGTTTTGTTGCTTTGAGGAGAAAACTGTCCCCCCTGTACGTCTTACTGACAATGCCTGAGTGGTCAAGACCAGAGATCACGTCGGTAAGGAGCGCGACGTCCAATCAAGCGACAAAGACAAAGTTGCGTGGCAGGGTTCAAGTAATCCCGCAAAACAAACAAAGACACAGCTCCGCTTGCTATCAAAAATTACGCCCATCCAAGACACCCAAGTCCAAATGTCACCCGCAGCTTCTTTGCTCCCCCTTGCTCCTGTTTTGTTGCTTTGAGGAGAAAACTGTCCCCCCTGTACGTCTTACTGACAATGCCTGAGTGGTCAAGACCAGAGATCACGTCGGTAAGGAGCGCGACGTCCAATCAGCGACAAAGACAAAGTTGCGTGGCAGGGTTCAAGTAATCCCGCAAAACAAACAAAGACACAGCTCCGCTTGCTATCAAAAATTACGCCCATCCAAGACACCCAAGTCCAAATGTCACCCGCAGCTTCTTTGCTCCCCCTTGCTCCTGTTTTGTTGCTTTGAGGAGAAAACTGTCCCCCCTGTACGTCTTACTGACAATGCCTGAGTGGTCAAGACCAGAGATCACGTCGGTAAGGAGCGCGACGTCCAATCAGCGACAAAGACAAAGTTGCGTGGCAGGGTTCAAGTAATCCCGCAAAACAAACAAAGACACAGCTCCGCTTGCTATCAAAAATTACGCCCATCCAAGACACCCAAGTCCAAATGTCACCTGCAGCTACTTTGCTCCCCCTTGCTCCTGTTTTGTTGCTTTGAGGAGAAAACTGTCCCCCCTGTACGTCTTACTGACAATGCCTGAGTGGTCAAGACCAGAGATCACGTCGGTAAGGAGCGCGACGTCAATCAAGCGACAAAGACAAAGTTGCGTGGCAGGGTTCAAGTAATCCCGCAAAACAAACAAAGACACAGCTCCGCTTGCTATCAAAAATTACGCCCATCCAAGACACCCAAGTCCAAATGTCACCCGCAGCTTCTTTGCTCCCCCTTGCTCCTGTTTTGTTGCTTTGAGGAGAAAACTGTCCCCCCTGTACGTCTTACTGACAATGCCTGAGTGGTCAAGACCAGAGATCACGTCGGTAAGGAGCGCGACGTCCAATCAAGCGACAAAGACAAAGTTGCGTGGCAGGGTTCAAGTAATCCCGCAAAACAAACAAAGACACAGCTCCGATTGCTATCAAAAATTACGCCCATCCAAGACACCCAAGTCCAAATGTCACCCGCAGCTACTTTGCTCCCCCTTGCTCCTGTTTTGTTGCTTTGAGGAGAAAACTGTCCCCCCTGTACGTCTTACTGACAATGCCTGAGTGGTCAAGACCAGAGATCACGTCGGTAAGGAGTGCGACGTCCAATCAAGCGACAAAGACAAAGTTGCGTGGCAGGGTTCAAGTAATCCCGCAAAACAAACAAAGACACAGCTCCGCTTGCTATCAAAAATTACGCCCATCCAAGACACCCAAGTCCAAATGTCACCTGCAGCTACTTTGCTCCCCCTTGCTCCTGTTTTGTTGCTTTGAGGAGAAAACTGTCCCCCCTGTATGTCTTACTGACAATGCCGGAGTGGTCAAGACCAGAGATCACGTCGGTAAGGAGCGCGACGTCCAATCAAGCGACAAAGACAAAGTTGCGTGGCAGGGTTCAAGTAATCCCGCAAAACAAACAAAGACACAGCTCCGCTTGCTATCAAAAATTACGCCCATCCAGACACCCAAGTCCAAATGTCACCCGCAGCTTCTTTGCTCCCCCTTGCTCCTGCTTTGTTGCTTTGAGGAGAAAACTGTCCCCCTGTACGCGTCTTACTGACAATGCCTGAGTGGTCAAGACCAGAGATCACGTCGGTAAGGAGCGCGACGTCCAATCAAGTGACAAAGACAAAGTTGCGTGGCAGGGTTCAAGTAATCCCGCAAAACAAACAAAGACACAGCTCCGCTTGCTATCAAAAATTACGCCCATCCAAGACACCCAAGTCCAAATGTCACCCACAGCTACCTTGCTCCCCCTTGCTCCCGTTTTTTGTATACAAGCTTACCTCAGAGGCCACAACAATTCGCTTATCTTGGAGGCAACAAGCAAAATGTTTACCTCTTAAGCAAGCGTGAAGTGGGTACCACCAGCAATGGAAAGCAATCAAGCTTACTTTGAATGCAACAACAGAAAGGTTATGTCGAAGGTAGCAGGGAGCGCTTACCGTCAGAGGCCAGGACGAAGAGCTTACCTACACAAGCTAGAATAAAAAACGTACCCAAGTGGTACAGGAGATAAATGCCCTCAGTGGTGATTTAGTGAAAAGTTCATCTCGGACGGAATTGTGAACGTCTTGCTTTGGAGACATGAGCAAAAATTATACATCAAAGCATGAGGAGAAAGGTTACTTTGGAGTAACAAAATGATCACTGCATAGATAAGCATGAAAATTATACCTTGGACGCAAAGAGCAAATGCTTACCTAGGAGCAAGGACAAAAAGCTTCTTTCAGAGAGAAAAGAGCAAATCAAATAATCAGAGTGGAGCCTGCAAAAATTCACACAGGAGAGCCTGTAAAATACTCGGAGCGGATCTTGCAAAACCCCCAACCACATTATTTGTCTCCTGATGCAAGCTTCATTCCTCCATCAGCAAACCCTTCTCCCCTCATGAGCAACATAATATCCATGTTGCAAGTGAAATGCTCCCGTTATGGACAAAAATTAATGTGGGTGAATTTTCAGGTGTCTGATGTCACAGACTGCCTGGAGAATTTTCCCGCCCAAATGACAACAAATGATGTACATAAGACTCTAGATGTTACTTTTTCAGGGTCTAGTTCTTTCTCTATTTTGCCGGTTATATAAAATAAATAAGCCCCACAAGAATTTATTATAATAAAAGTATTGTGAGCATTTCTTCAATGATAGAAAATGCTTGGATATTAACTTTGGAATCAATAAATATACCATGCGTTGGAGAGAGAGGTGTCTCGGCTTATAGTTGTGGTTATAGTTGAGTGACCTATAGTTGTGATTTCTATCCTATAAGTCAACTATAGGCACCTGTAGGGAGAGTTATAGTTGAGCTCTTGCAACTATAACCACAACTATATTTTCGGTAGCAGTGTTGCTTTTTACTAACAGCTTACTAACAATTGCGTGTGCAGTGGTTCGCAAAGATGCGTCACAATGTTTTCATGCAACAAGCATCTAAAACAGTTTGTGTACAATGAATGTGAACTTTTTTAGTTCAGGATGAGAATTGCGCTCATAACCCATCGTGCACAAACTTTTTCGTGATATGTTGAAAAAGGGCTTTGTAAGGATGGTATTGTACGTGAATGTGAACGGAAAAAATATTTTCACATTCAGGTTCATGTATGCATGATTAAGGAATGGCATTAACTGTCAAAGACAAAGGCTTGAAGCCAATGTGGTCTTGAACATTATTGTACATTTTTGATCATGTGCAAAAGAGATCAAAATGCTCAAAAATGCTCAAAAATGTTCAGTAACACATAGTTGATGTAAACCGCTTATGTTTGAATCTTGTTGAACCTCTTTCAACAGTTCAAAAAGTTGAAAAGTGATCAAAAATGAAAAGTGATCAACAATGTTCAAAAATGTTCAAAAGCATTTAAAAATGTTCAAAAACATTCAATTGAGTTTGGCAGTAACAATGACTTGTTTCCTGGAGGTCATACTGGACTAAATCATTGAATGTTCTCATGGATAAAGATTGGATATGCGCTACATTCTCTTTGTTTTCTTCTGTTATAATCATGAATTTAGACTTTGTGAGATTACTTTCATTGATATCTTCTTGCCAAATATTACGTTGAAGGATTATTTTGCCATTTAACTTCTTTGTTCCAAATTGTCTGGATCTTTCTGGACAGAGAAAGCATGAAGGTATGGTGCAATATCTCTTTCCGTTTTACTATTGAAAGATTCAACTATGCCAAGGGATCTGGTGAAAGTTAATTGTTGTGTGACAAACATACCATTTCTCTCCCAGCAACTTCCCAGAATTTCTGACTTGGGGTCATATATTTGGAGTCACTTGGAAGTACTATGCGTTAGTTAAAGGTTTCAACAGTTCCCTTAAGGGGTTAAGGGTTCACTAAATGATATCTACCATGTATCTTGGTTCATATAAGAGAATACAGATTAAAGCGGATTTTTATGATACACTTGTATTTTTCACTGATAAAATACACCACAGACATTCTACAGTCTTCATGAGGCATTTCTCCTTTTCCACAGCAACACACTCACTAAGTTTCAAATTAATATTATTACTTTTACTGAAATGGGTCAGTAATCGAGTAATTTCAATAACACAAAAAGTAATAAAGTAAACTGTCGGCCAGTTTACTGAAGGCCCATCAGATTTCAATACGAGATTCATCCTCCTCTTCCAGGACAGTAAGTTACTGTCTTTGACAAAACTTCAGTAACAAAAGTAAATTATGCATGTACATTATTTGCATCCATGTAAACATATTCCAAGTAGTATTAAACATATACTCCCTATTTTAGCTGCTCTATTCACTATCCCCATCATCTGAACTCTCATCTGTACCTTCCTCCATTGGCTGCTTCCCCCCTCCATCATCTACTTCCACATCCTTTTTCACAATCTTTAACTCTGGGTCCGGATATTTGTCATTATAATCAATGACCATTTCATAGAAATCCCAATACCTCTCAAAATTATCATACAGCAACTCGGACTGGCAGTCCAAGTTTAACTCTTTATCAAATCCCTGATATGTTCCCAAGACAGTGTAGAAAAATCCAAACCCATTCCCTGTGCCATTGTCTTGAGGGGCCCTGTCTTCACACACTTTGTTAGCACTGCACAATCAATCTCACAAAACTTTTCAGTACGATCATGATCTTCATCATAGAATCTCTTCTTTTGGCCAGTCACATTGTTGGTATACTTCGTCATCATTAATGAATCCCAAATGGAATTGAGACATAAGGGAGCAATCTGTATCATAGAGGGGCGGCATATCCCCATCTCCCAACAGATCTTCTAAGCTCCTGGGAGTCATGTCATAGGGAAACTCTTCTTCAGGCCCATGTACATTCGATTCAGCTGGTGAAACCATTTTTAATCGTCCTTAATGGGGCATATGGGGTTTGTATTCCATGGAGAGGGGGTGTGGGAGAAGACGACAGGTTAGGGACGGCAAAGTTCCAATTAAAGTGATAAAAAATGAAAACGGGGAATACTCACCACTGGATTGGGATTTTCCCCTACTTGGGATTACTCACCACTGGAGTGGAATTTTCCCCTGCTTCTTTTCAGGCTGTTGCACTGATGCCGCGAGAGGGCGCAGCGTGGGGCGTGGGGTTTGTATTCCATGGAGGGGGCGTGGGAGAAGATGGCAGGTTAGGGATGGCGGGTTCCAATTCAATAGTTCAGAAAATCAAAAATGGGATATCTCACCACTGGAGTGGAATTTTCCCCTTCTTTTTTTCAGGCTGCTGCGCTGATGCCGCGAGAGGGTGCAGCGTGGGGCACGGGGTTTATATTCAATGGAGGGGGGCGTGGGAGAAGATCGTAGGTTAGGGACGGCGGGTTCCAATTAAATAGTTAAAAAAATGAAAAATGGGAAATACTCACCACTGGAGTGGAATTTTCCCCTGCTTCTTTTTATGGCTGTTGCGCTGATGCCGCGAGAGGGTGCAGCGTGGGGCACGGGGTTTATATTCCATGGAGGGGGGGGGCACGGGAGAAGATGGCAGGTTGGGGAGGGCGGGTTCCAATTAAATAGTTAAAAAATGAAAAATGGGGAGTACTCACCACTGGAGTGGGATTTTGCCCTGCTTTTTTTTCAGGCTGTTGCGCTGATGCCACGAGAGGGCGCGGCATGGGGCGTGGGGTTTGTATTCATGCTAGGGGAGGGAGGAGATGGCGGCAGCGGCAGAAATTCTCATTGTTGCATTGTGTGATGAAGTGATGGGAATAGCTGCAGCTGTGGCTGCATTGCTGGAATATGAGTGCACAAGCATAGTATGAGGCCACAAGCAGCTGGCGCACATGCGTGAGCTGGCATGTGGCCAGACCGCACCTGAAAATTACTTGGGAGTGATTCTATGCTAATATTATCTGTTACTGGGCTAACATGCACATTACTGAAAATGGGTCTTTTCATGGCCTCGCAGTAAAGTGGCCTAAACTAAGTAGCCTACAGTAACAGTAAAGTCCCAAAAAGGCAGTAAGAATCCAGGAATCGGAATTCCTGAGTAATTTACTCAGGAATTTGAAACTTAGCACACTCATATGCATAGCTCATTGTAACTCTGGTTGGTTGCTGAGTTATTTCAATGCATCAAAAAACTCTTAGCACACAACACACATGGGGAATCGGAGGGGCATCAGCACAAAAATTAAATGAAATTGGCGTGACATACAGTAGCAACACCTACTTTGGTAAATAGGTTGGATACATATAATTTTTTCCATGTTATTGTTATGATCAGTAACTTTGCACCAATTATAAGATATTTTTAATGTTTCTTTGACATTTTCTGGCTCTTATGAACTAAGATATACTGTATGTGCCTAATGCTATAACTCAAAGAGTACAGTTGTACGTAACTGCTTCCTCCAGTGGCATGTGTTCTTTCAAAATTAATAGGCATACCATTATATTACTATGCACAACTGATTGGTGATAACTTTAAAGCATGGATATCATCTACATCTAATGTAGCAAAACTGAATAAATGTCTAGCTCATAGAATTATACCCTAAACAGATCAACAAATATTGCTAAAATAGATACTCAAAATGTGTTAGATCTAGATTGTATAATTTAGAAATATCACCCGGCTAGAAAAGGATTATTCATCTAACGTCAAAAAATTAATTCTAATGTAGAAAATCTAAGATCTGTGTTCGTTGCTAAACTTTGATTTCACTTCCTAGGCAAAGAACTCCGTAACTCTATTTTATTCAAAATACATTTAATTCAAGAACACATTCAGAATCAAGCATCACATGGTACACCCCATTGTTAACCATTTGGCTTGTTGAGATACGTTTTGGATCAGGACAGTGTACAGAGCAGGCAAGGAAACAATCACCCCATATGTTAAATTGCTTTGCGCTGTCTTCATCACTTGGCAAGGGGATTGGTGAATTGCCGTGCACCTGATAAAATGTACCTGAGATAGCCACCAAAAGCTGATGCCCACAATGTCACTGACATGAACAGTAGGGTTCACAAGATGCCTGGGATGCTTGCATCATTAGATGTGAAGAAAGTTTATTGGAAAAACTGTCCCACTGTATTAATAGGACAGTATGAAGGAAGGGAAAGTTTGCATCAATTGCTCTAGCGGCGTTGTTTTGCCATGCCTCATTTGGATTTCCAGGAACTTTGAAGGACTTACATGTTTGGGAACAATCAGCACTGTAAGAATCCATGATCAATGAACAACACGACCTGATAAATCCTGAGTTTATTCTTGAGGTGAAGTATTCACAAAGATATTTTATCTTGTGGATGAAATATACCCTTTTTGTCAAGATCTCTTGGTACAGAACTGTGATCCTATAGTAAGTGGCCATCCCAGTCAAGAAGAGCTAGTAAATTATACATACAGACCGCAACATCACATAATAAACACTAGCTCTTCTTGACCAACCGGCTCATCTTGACCAGTATGTAGAAATGTATGTGTGCTCATCTTGACCACACAGCCATAAGCACATTATTTTGCCACCGTCGCGCACCTGCTTCCATCACTAACAACATCAAAAATCATCATACCAAGCTCATTCAAAGCACTGTCATAAGAGCACAGGTCCAACAATCACAGCAACCATTCCAAACATTGTCCCGCGCCATGAACCCAGATATCCCAACTGACGACCCGTGTCGAACAGCAACGGGATGCCCCGCAGCAAATGACGGCCATTCACAAATAAAGATCGCCAACCCATACAAGAGAACAACTTCCAATCAACGTACAGACAGCCACCCGCAACATGTCACCAGCCCGTCACAACAACAACAACAGTTCGACCAACAACAACTTCCAGCATCACATCAAGCAGATATTCCTGGGCCCGGACAACACAACATAACTTCCAACAATCACGCGTCTTCAGAGATATATAGTCTCAAAGCAATCAGACTTAATTAACAATATAAATGGATTACAGATGTATCAGTAGTTACATCAATTATATTGTTTGATATTCATTAATGAGAAGAAGCTGCTTTCACAACCACTTCACTGCAAATGAGGTGTTAGCAAGACTGGTAGTGACAAATTATCTCTTGTTAACATATTGTATGTAGGAGTTATACTGGTGCTTTTTTCTCACTAGTTCGTGAAAAATCAAAACTGTTAGATAAATTGTTAGTAAGTTTGAGACCTCCGTCCTCTCTAGCCTTTTGACCTGCTTGCTAACAGTCTAACTAACAACATCCGTTTTTGCTAATGTTTTAGCTAACAGAGTTGATCGAGATCAAAATGCTTCACTCGAAATCCTTACTAACAGATTTACTAATATTGACTGTGCCATCGCGCGCCGGCGTTCTGGTAGGAGTAGCGTTGTGGAGAATCCTTATTCCTCTGTTCATACAAAATCAACTTTTGATGAGAAATCCCATTTTGAATAATGTACCTCCTCTGTTCCAACAAAAATCATTCTTTTAGAGAAATTACTATTTATTGGACTAGATTTTTGCCCCGAAACACACTCAAAAACACACTCATCCAATCATTAAAGCAAAACATACTCCTTTCTCTCATCCCTCTCATATATCCCCTACAATGAACATCCTCTGCAGAAAGCACAACCCTTGACATGCTCAAACCAATGTTGACGTTCAATATAGCTCATGATGACACTCCCTTTCACTTGGAACACCGTGACCTCTTGATCTCTTCTGCAACACTGCAAATGAAAAACACCGGTTACCTCCCCGTACACTCGCAAAACGTCAGAGTGTACGGAGAGGTTACCGAATTTCAAGAGTGTACGGGTGGGTTACCGGTTTTTTATACATTACTTAAGCCGCATTTTCGTTTATCACGCTAAGCTTTGAAGCAAAAAAAATCTTCCGAGTGGTTGTTTGTTTCATGACTCACATTTTGCAAATCACGAGTTGTCAACAGCAAGATCACCTGTTGGGTCTAGTTTTGGTTTCAATTCTAGGCTTGATCTGTGATTTCATTTGGTGAGTACGCTTTGGGCCTATTCATATTTTCAAAATAATATGGTACTATCAGAAGTGACTGCGCCAAAAAATGAGAACACATGAGAATAATAAGTGGGGCTGAAAATTGGCGTAGTGTGTCTACGTGTTTGTTACTTATTCCTTTGTATCACATCACCTAATTCTTGTGTGGCGTATTTGTATGATAATACAGTTTTAGTACATCTACGTATGGTACCATACTACAACAATGGTGCTTGACACAGACACAACAGTATGGTACAATAGCAGTGCACCCTCTCACTGCTTTCACATCACACAATTATTTTTTTCAATTACATCACTGATACCCCACCGGCCCATCATGGGAATGGCGAAACTCAGTCCACAGACTGAGTTATCCCTCCCGCCTTGCACCGCCATGTTGCCAACAACAATTGGCTGCGGCGGGTATATTTTGGGGGTGAGTAATCACGATTTCATCTTGTTCTACAGTATTATACTCACGGAACGGCCAATTTTTTTCAATTAATTAGTTGCCGGCCTGCCGGCGAAATCGCCGATACTCAGTCCACAGACTGAGTTAGGCATTCCGCCTTGGACCGCCGTGTTGCCAACAACTATTGGCAGCGGTGGGTATATTTTGGGGGTGAGTTTTCATGAACTCACCATTTTTCGCACTATAATACTCACCACACGGCCAATTTTTTGTCAATTAATTAGTTGCAGGCCTGCGGCGAAATCGCGAAACTCAGTCCACAGACTGAGTTAGGCATTCGCCTTGGACGCCCGTGTTGCCAACAACAATTGGCAGCGGCCGGTATATTTTGGGGGTGAGTTTCATGAACTCACCATTTTTCGCACTATCATACTCACCACACGTCCAATTTTTTTCAATCAATTAGTTGCAGGCCTGCCGGGAAAATCGCCGAAACTCAGTCCACAGACTGAGTTAGGCATTCCCATTTGCACCGCCGTGTTGCCAACAACAATAGGCAGGGGCGGGTATATTTTGGGGGTGAGTTTTCATGAACTCACCATTTTTCGCACTATAATACTCACAACACGGCCAATTTTTTTCAATTAATTTTTTGCAGGCCTGCCGGCGAAATTGCCGAAACTCAGTCCACAGACTGAGTTAGGCATTCCGTCTTGGACCGTCATGTTGCCAACAACAATTGGCAGCGGCGGGTATACTTTGGGGGTGAGTTTTCATGAACTCACTATTTTTGACCCTATTATACTCACCACAAGTCCATTTTTTTCTTATTAATTAGTTACAGGTGTACTGGCGTAATTGCCAAAACTCAGTCCACAGACTGAGTTTGGCAATCCGTCTTGGACCGCCATGTTGCCAACAACAATTGGCAGCGGCGGGTATATTTTGGGGGTGAGTTTTGATGAACTCACTATTTTTGACTCTATTATACTCAACACATGTTAATTTTTTTCAATTAAATAGTTACAGGCCCAGTTCTGCAATCCCCAAAACTCCATCCACAGACTGAGTTTGGGATTTCGCTTTGCACCGCCGTGTTGCCAACAATATTTGGCAGCAGCGGGTATATTAACAGAGGTGAGTTGAATAGAATACAATTATTTCTACACATGTCTTGACTACATCTAATTTTCAATTATTTTATTTCAGGCCAGGCACGGGAATAGCCGAAACTCAGTCCACAGACTGAGTTTGGCATTTTGCCTTGCACAACAGTTTGCAGAGGCATGTAAATTTTTATGGTCAGTTATTGAAGTCATACTATATTTCAATTGTTTTCATTTCAGCTTAGTTTCAATTAAATAATTAATTTTCTTCTACCTTGGTGACAATATTGTCCACAGTATCGTTTTTCATCTTGGAGCAGCTTGGGGCAGAAATTTTGGCACCTGTGTCATTTTTGGTGAGGTCGGGGTGGTGGGCGGGCCCCTAAAATATGTTAATGTAGTATGTTTAACTATATTAGTGGAGATAAATTATTACACATACTCTATTATTGCAGTCCAACAGTAGGTAGCCCTCCCGGTAACCCTCCTGTAACGTTCCGGTAGCCCTCCTGTATGCTCCGGTAACCCTCCGGTACTCTCCGATAGCCTTCCCATAACCTTCCGGTTACCCTCCCGTACACCGGTTACCCTCCCGTACACTTCCGGTATGCCACCGGTACACATTTTTTTAGCTACTAAGTAATGCAGTTATAGCCACTAATTAGATTGATATCAATTCTAAGACTTACTGAGAAGTCTGTTTTCCTGTAAAAATGTACCAATTCCTATCATATGTAGAAAAAAATCGATAAGCTCCTCTTGGTCTCAAATTTCCGGTAACCTCCGGGTAGACTCCGGTAACCCTCCCGTACACTAGTTTACCGAAGGGTTACCGAAGTGTACCGGGAGGTTACCGGAAAATACCATTCCGGGGGCTACGGTAACCTCCCCGTACGGGGAGGTTACCTGTGTTTTTCGTTTGCAGTGACGACAGGCAACTCGCTAAAAATATCTTCATTTTAGCGAAAAAATCTTGGCGAGTCTGTCACGACGAATGTATTCGGGTCGTCAGTTGTCGTCAGTTGGACCGTTTGAGTCGTCAGTTATCCTCGAACGGCGACAAACGGTCGTAAACAGTTAGTCACTAACGACTTCGGCTGTCGTAACAGGGTCGTCACGGACGACTTTGGTTGTCATAGCGGGGTCGTAACTACGACTTTGGCTGTCGTAACATGGTTGTCACTGACGACTTTCGAGGTAGTAACTTGTCGTAACTAACGACTTTTGAGGTAGTAACATGTCGTAACTTACGACTTTGGTGGTAGTACGACTCAGGAGGTTGCTGCCAGACTTTCAAAAGAATAAAACTAGTTTTAGAGCTAGCATCCCGAAACAGTTTTCCAGACCCAGTTTTTGTTTTTCTAGTTTTTTTCGAGATATGAAAATGTCTGTTTTTGTTTTTCTAGTTTTTTTCAATAATTGAAAACATCTGTTTTTACTTTTCTAGTTTTTTCTAATATTTAAAAACCTCTGTTTTTATTTTTCTAGTTTTTTCCAAATTATGGTGTGCTAGTCTCTAGCCTACCCCAACCTCCTTAAATTTCATTAACGTCAGTTTTTTAATGCGTGACTGAGATGGCAAATGCTTTCAATAACTAATACTCTACAATAAAATGGCAAATGCTTTCAATAACTAATACTCTACAATAAAGTGTTCAATTCTTACTCTCTCCTACTGCCTATCTCTTAGAACATTCCCTAGCTTCCTCGCTCATGACGGTGCTTCTTAATACTTGTAACTTCATTCTTGACGATGATTGATTAACTCCTGAGAAAAGTATGTGCAAACCCTTCCTAACTAAAAGCCGAAATCATGAGGCTGACACCACAGACGAACAAAATGATGGGAAGTATACCCCTAATCGTGTCCTGAGAATCCTTTAGAAAATGAAACAATTTGTCACCTACAAACCCTCCCGCAGTGGAGACCACAATTATAGAAACGTAGAGACGCCAGTCTTCCCCTTCATACCGATTTGATCAGAATCAGTGAAGGTGTTGACAAGGTTAAATAATTGCCGCAACAGTACATTTGCAGAACATGATAACCACTCCCTTAGCTCGCTGTGAATTCTTGTCGAATGTTACAGGATGGGGAGGATGAAGGAAGTAGAATATTACGGGCGGTCCACGGATGCCAACCATCCCACCTAGAAAACCACTGGCCCCTCCTGCGAAGCGTGTACCATGCCACCTTATTACAGCCGATTATCTTGAGCTGCTTGTGATTCTTGATCATTGAAGGCATCAGGGATTGATGTTTACACCCTGTGCCGGCTTCACCTTTGCGTCTTCCTTCACCTTTTGTGTCTTCCTCCTGATTTTCTTCAAACTGATCGTCCTTTTCAGGTTTCGCCGTCCTATCCTCTAATCCTCCCATACCTACGTCGGCTTTCACGTCAAGTTTATCGCTATTATTCACCTCTTGCACCAGAGCACCATTCTCCTTTTACACGGGCAAAGGAACCGATGTCGCTTGCAATAGAGTTCCCACAAAGCCACGAGTGTAACTAACACTCCTGCCACCGCCTGGATGATCTTAGTTGGGACATATCCACTAACCAACTGGCCTAATGGGGTAGATACGGCGTGATAGGTACGAACAGGAGGAGGGTGCAACGGTGTGAGTGTTTTACAATCTGTGCGTTACGCAAAAGCAACGGTTGCATACTAAACAGGGACAGAGCCTGGGCGAACACTGCATACTTGAAGTCTCCTTCATTGCTAGCCAAGTCCACAATTTGCCAAACAAAGAGGAATATGATGGCTTGGTCGAATCCTGTCAGGGCTGCACCTACTCTACGCACCTACTCTATGCCGCTGAAAAGATGGAGGTGAATCAGTGAATGTTGTTCAGTGATTCGCCGAGCCATCTGAATTCTTGACTGTCGAGGAATCCGAACACCGGTAGTGCGCGGCTGGGATGTGATGGATGGATGGATGGGTGCGTTGGATCTAAAGTGTGCGTGATTTGCATACTAACGAGCATACAAATTTTTGAGGGTTGAAGTGATTGTTTTTCATATTGAAATTTGAGTTTGATTTGACATTGTTTATGGTAACACTAAAAGTACCCCTTTTAAAAAGCTAGTTTTAAAAGCTTGGACTTTTGCACCCATTTGTGGTCTGTTTTTACTTTTCTAGTTTTTTTGAACATTTGAAAATTCGGGTTTTTATTTTTCTAGTTTTTTTGGACATTTGAAAATGCCGGTTTTATTTTTCTAGTCTTTTTGAACATTTGAAAATGCCGGTTTTATTTTCCTAGTTTTTGAACATTTGAAAATGCCGGTTTTCACTTTTCTAGTTTTTTCAAAATCACGGGTGCCAGTTCCTAATCCGGGGCTGAGTTTTTAAACACTGGTTGCTGCGGTACAAGTTTAAGTGTAGTAATGACGCGTGACATTTTTTACTAGTAGGTATCAAGTAAAGAAACATCACATGCAGCGTCAGCAACCATCAAAATCATACAACTTCCCGCGATTTCGACCTAGCCATCATAAAAATCTCTTGTATGATTTTGAGGAGTCGCAAAAAAGTGCGAACTATGTTAGCGGTCATTATTTTTGTGTACCATATTGTGATCTGAGACACATCAAAATCATACGAATATTGTATGATTTTTCATAAACCCCCACGTGCCCGTTTCTCGGTATTCTCGACGTATAACGGCCTGAGAAATGGCAACGTTAATACATGAACGTTCATGCATATTATTGATATCTGATGCCGTTTTATCTATATCTTGCTGGAGGCCACTCAAGTGATGGAGATTTTTGTTTAGAAGAAATCTCTATGCTCTATAAGGTTCTTTTCATTTAAATATTCCATTTGGCTTCCTGGAGCACGTATGTTGCCTGCAATTTTTCTTAGCATTCATGAAATAATTATTTTGGTATGCAAATTGCTAGTAAACCCTTACATGAACATTCTGGAAATAATTTTCTACATGTTGTCTTCATGAAATACTCTGAAAGTGTTGTCCATTTCACCGATGTTCCCCCTCCTTCATTTAATCTTCTTAATTAACTAATTGGTTATTACACTGCTGGTGCACTTCCAGCTTTAGCACATGTCACTGCAGCCATGTAAAAACTCCAGTCCATTGCATCTCTCAATAATTGATGGGATACACCAGGGTGAAGCATCCTTTTTGGGACCAAAAAGGTGGGGATGTATAATCTTGTGTCTTATGTTTTTCAACTTATACTTTTGGTCATCTCATCTACTACCCACCTGAACAGATCACAATCAACCATTCAAACAGTTTGCCCTTGGAGAGAGTCATTGAATTGTCCCTTGAATTTGTGGTACAATGTCGGCATAACAACTTGCAGCCACTATGTTTTTTATTTGTCAAATTTGTACTAGACATCTTGAGTTTCTAGTTACCCACTCTCCACACAACACAGAATGAACAACCCCTCAAAAAGTCGGCCTCAGATTGAGGACCCTAACAGACCCCCGAAATCTTTGACTGAGCTTGTGCTGAGTTGAATTATATTTTAATGGGCCAATCAGACGTGGAGATGTCGATGCTACTGCCATTTTGTGTTGTGATAGTAGCATGAGGATTTTTGAATTGGTTAGCTACTTTTTCAGTCACCCCCCCTGTTGATCCTGGAAAATTCAACTGCCGTACAAACAATAATTCTCAGGTCAATTGCCATATGAATTGACAAAATGTATGGAGTGGCTTATTGCTGATCATTTTCTCATTGTACAACTTTTGAATTGAGAGCTCACATTCACATTATAAGCACCCAATTTTTGCTCGTGCTTACCACAGCCATCTTGTTGTTACTTGAAGGATCATTTTTCAAAAAGGGCTTCAAATAGTGATTGTGCATGTGATATGAGTTTTGTTTTTGACCTTTCAAAGAGCTGGCTCCTGCAGAGCAAGATCTCAATGATGTTAATATGTGTTATTTTCCTGTGAACTTGTGCGGCGGACACATACATGACAAAGATGGCCTGTTCTATTACTTATACTGTTAATTTCTATGGAGCTGTCACACAAATAATCAATTCATTTGTGAATGAAGAGGGGCAGCATGTTGAGCTAAAGATGATTTTCTATATTATAATGACGTTTTATTTGTGACAGTGGGTATGGATACTTGAAACCACTGCATAGTGGAATTGCACCCCCCCCCTCAATCAGGCGAAAGCTTAGGTTAGCAGCATGCAAGAATAAATAGTAAGATCGATAGATTCTTTCACATGGATATTTTTCCTAGTGACCTAGATCTAATCCTTAAGAAGTTTAAGTACTATCAGATAAGATTTTGATTTTTGTAGCTCATTTTTTTGCATGACAAGTGTACAACATTGTTGGGATTCTCAACCAAATAGTAGGATGAGGACAAATAAGGTAGCTTAAATAGTAGGGTGGATTTTTTCACTAAGACCTTTTCACTAGTAGATTATCAAGCCTGTAGCTAGAAATGTTAGCATTATTGTTACATATCGATTTTTTATAAGTAATATCTTAGATCTTTTATAACAAAAGAAACATGACCTTGCAACACATACTTATATCATTAAACCTTTAGCGAAAACTGGTCTTTGAAGAAAGGTAGTATCTTGCGATTTTTTATCACGTAAATTATATAACCTCTAAATTCGATCGTGAGTGATATATAATTTGTTATAAATTGTATTATGTTTTACAGGTATTTCATCATACAAAGTTTGTATGATATTGACATTGGTATATCAACACTCACCCACAATGACGATTTCCGCGGCACGATCAGAATTTTGCCTACCACGCAAAAACCATCGCAGATAATTAACTTCCGCCATCACACAATCCACGGTTACATCTGCGACAACGATATCCCCTGCGCGATGCCAATTTTGTTACATTTTTTGGCACGACACAACGTGACGAGAATTCACCGTTTTTGTATAA
Source organism: Cyclotella cryptica (assembly GCA_013187285.1). Classification (NCBI taxonomy): domain Eukaryota; phylum Bacillariophyta; class Thalassiosirophyceae; order Thalassiosirales; family Thalassiosiraceae; genus Cyclotella; species Cyclotella cryptica. The sequence continues at coordinate 155,492 of JABMIG010000113.1, forward strand.
TCGTAAGTTGTTTGAAAGACAATTTGTCTTATTTTATTAACCTACATCGCTGCCTCATGAATTGTGTGGTCTTCTTCTCCTTTGGCTTCCTCAGTGCTGTCATGAGCTGTCCTGTGACACAAGAACGTCAGCAGGGGGTGACATAGACATGATAGACGAATTATTAGGTGAGTCGTCTGCCTCCTCAACTTTCGTTTCAACTCGTCCCTCTTCTCCTTGCTTCTTTGATTATATTCCCTATCTGCCTCTCAATCAAGCGGGGTTACGTTTTTTGGCGGTGGTGCTTGTGCCTTAGGAGCAGCAATAGGAGTGCTTTCAAACACTGGGCAGGAAAAGAGCTGAGAAGGATGTCTGAGAGCGAAATCGATCTGGATGTGTGTAGTACTATGTATTTTATCGTAAGTAGAGTTCACGAAAAGGTGTAAGGAAAGTACCAGGAAAGTCACAGCTGTGTATGTAATAACTTATACGATGTAAGTACTAGTGACAAAACCCGTGAGTAATTTACCGACAGTTGATTTGTGTAGGTACAACAGAAGACTATCTGTAAGCACCAATCCTTATGTTGTGTTGCTACTCATGAAATTTATAAGGCAGACACTATAGATTACATCTGTCACTACTGTTGCTCATTGGTGGTAACGACTTTTAGAAATATGATGTTGATTCTTTAAGTTTTGCTATGTTGTTATTGATGCCGTGTTAATTATTACATGAACACTACAGACTGAAGTTGCACAAACAGTAGTCTAAATGCAAAAATTGTATGTCATAGATCAATCAACAAAATCTAAAAACAACCATGACACCTTGCACTTGGCATCCCTGTTCCTTTTCATTGTTGGGTTGTAGCAATGGGAGGGAGGTGCCAAATTCAGCCTGGGGCTGAGATATTTGCTGTGGAAGGACAGCAGAAAGATTTTAATTGAAAAACTCCCTTGTGAAGAAGAATTGTAAAACATTAACCTCCATTTCTTTCTTACCTTTCGCTTGGCACTCCTGTTACTTTTGTTGTTAGCTTTGTGGAAATGGGAGAGGTGGTGCCAAATTCAGCCTATGGGCTGAGATATCCACAGTGGCATGAACAGTGCAAACAATTAAATTGAAAAATCAGTTGTGATGATGAATGGTAAAAAATTGAACTCCTTTTTCTTACCTTTCACTCGGCTCCTGCTCCTTTGTTGTTGGCATTGCGGGATGGGTGTGGAGGTGCCAAAGTCAGCCTGGGGGCTGAGATATCCACTATGTGGACAGTGCAAAACAATTTAATTGAAAAATTAGTAGCAAAGAAGTGCGGTAAAAAGTTGAACTCCTTTCTTCTTGCCTTTTCGGCACCCCTGATCCTTGCTGGTGTTGGATTTGTGGCGATGGGAAGGTGCCAAATTCAGCCTAGGAGCTGAAGTATCCACTGGCGCGGACCATCATAACAATTTAATTGAAAAATTAGTAGCAAAGAAGCGGTAAAAATAGAAACTCTATGTTTTCTTACCTTGCGCTCAGAGCTCATGTTCCTTGCTGTTGTTGTCGTTTTGGCGATGGGAGCAGTGGTGCTAAGCCTGGTGGCTGAGATATCCACTATGGCGCAGCGGTGCAAAACAATTTAATTGAAAAAATTAGTCGAGAAGAATCACAAACAGTCAAAACTCCATTTTTTCTCACCTTGCGCTTGGCGTCCCTTGTTCTTGTTGTTGTTAGAGCAACATCGACAATTCTGGTGACTGAGATATACACTGTGGCGCGGACAGTGCAGAACAATTTAATTGAAAAAGTTGTCGTGAAGGAAGCATGGCAAAAACTAACTCCATATTTTCTTACCTTGCGCTCAGCGCCCTCATCCTTGTTGTTCTTAGCTTAACAGCGATGGTTGCGGCAGGGCCAAATTCATTATGGGGCTGAGATCGAAGGGTTTGATTTGGAGGTAGAAAGAGTCCATCGTGGTTATGATTTGAGATAATTTTTTTGGGGGCAGCGAGTAATGTATGGTATTGTACTTGTGATGGGATGTTGTGCGGTACCATTAACATCATGTCGGAAAATTAATTTCCGACAGGCGTGACTAGCCTTTTGAAAATTGCATGATAATAAGATCCTTAAGTCAGGACCTCATTTCATGAAGTACAGCGACAGATAAATATAGTAAAGTTGAAAGACATAAGTAAAAATACTAGATTTCTGACATGAGCCAAGGATACCTACTGGTACTCCTGACCCTTCCTGGGCCCAAGGACAGGTCCCAGGGTACAAAGACAAATGGGATTTCTACTAACTAAGGGTAGGATCCCACCAAATAGAAGCAGGACTCATTAACAAGACTATTCAGTCCTGCAGGGCTTATTACTACCAATTGGTAGGACTAAATATACAGCCCATTCCAGATTCCACTGGATTCAGTTTGGCATGCAAGAATGCATGTACAGCCCAAACCAGGTGCATGTACACCTAGTTTGGCATGCATGAATCAATAGGATGCATCAAAACCTAACATCCTCGAATTACATGCAAAATGCATGATAAACTAGAGAGGACTACCATGAGGCAGTCCTCATTTTCAATCAGTTTTATAGCTCATAAAATTAAACTCCAAACAACTGGAACATCCCTTTTTTGCCTTTACTACTTTTCGATTACTTCCGGCAGGTCACTATCGTGCGATAGCGAACTTCGGTAAGTTGCTCGCATCTCAACCACCGCGAAGGCTCATCCCGGCGACCCACAGGCGGTCGAACAAAAGCAAGGTCTACCACGCAGTACTACGTTCATCGCGCGTCACCGTGCGAGCGATTTTTCTTAGTCCACCAAGGAGTCCCTACAAGAAGCTTCTTAGGCACTAGCTTAGGTGAAAACTCCGAGCCATGTCCTCCGTGAAAGCGATTCCCGAAGGGCAAGTGGGTAGAGTCGCGTGGCGTTGGAGGGAAGAACTCCCCATACGTTACATTCCTGAGCAGGATCCTGTGCAGGATGCCCTCGCCGGACAAAAGACCACCTATTTCAAGCTGACTCTCCCCAACACGGGAAGCGAGTTGAAGGTGGCAGTATGGCGTCCGGGACTCCCGAGCAGTTTCTACTGCATGTAAGATCCGAATTGCGCATGCAAGCAAATGGGGCTTGACACCAGCGGCAGCCGAAGGCTGTTGAAACAGCCAGATCGAGGCTGAACTAGCCAAGCAGGATTACGATGCGCAATGCATGCTGAAGAACAATAAACAAAGGCGCCCGGTGCGACTACCGAGGCTGCATCACCTGCCCTAGAAGCCAAGGCCGTATGACAAGGTCTTGAAAGCTCTAGAAGATCGCGGCTTCGCCGTGCATAGCGGCTGGGCGAAACCCGCTGTTTATGGAAACCTCCTCTGGAGGGGTGGGATCAAGGGCTCCCGCGAGGCAGGACTCGTTTCACGAGTGCGTCACGTTCACCTACTGCAGGTGTTCCGTCATGGCGCGGGCGAGGCCCTCAAGTATTACATCACGAATACGCTAAAAAGCCCAACAGGGTTTCGATTCGTCAGTTTTTGTCGAGTTGAACAGCTCAACAGCTACCTCGAGACATTGCCCTGCCTGTATTACAGCCGAAGGCTAATCAGGCGACCAAGAAGGTATTGCCTCTTGATGGCGCTGACTTGCGACTCATCTATGTGTCCAGCTAAGTGGCAAACCCAGTATGACCTCACGGAGAATACCACTCCGGTCAGTACTAGGGCCTTGCTATTGGTCCTAGAGAATATCGAGAACAATGCGAACTTCGATAACAAGCCCGCTAGCGACCAAGGCAAAAGGGACTGATCTGAGCGGAAGATGGAGTCGATGGACTCCGCATCTAAAGCCCAAGAAGGTGGGCTGGACCGAAAAGCACTGTGTGCTATGCAAGAAACATGGGGGCCGCACAAAAGTCACAATCGCGTGACTGCCGTCGCTATAACAAGACGGTACTCCGATCAAGAAATGGGGCGCAGGTAAGCCGGTTTAAAGGAAACGGAGGGCACTAACTCGCCAGATTGTCGGGCGGAGTTGAAGAAAGCTCTCATAAAAAGTCTAGTAAGCGCAAGCGTCAGCTAATGACTCGAAAGTGACAGCGACTCGGCGACAGTTCGTGAAGGTGCGGTCGGATAGCACTGGGAATTACGTAGATGTAAGCGTAAATTAAATACTGCAGTTAACAGTTACACTACCCCAGTCGAGCAAAGCTATCCTGACTAATAAAAGTCAAGATTCAAAATCAATTAGATCAACTGTCACGAAAACCAAGATATCAAAAATCTTGTTCCAAGACAAAAACCGAATTAAAAATTCGAAATAAAATGAAGTCAACGACATCATCCAACTCAAAAATCTTACGACAAAAAGTTGTCAGTAATAAAACTCAACATACTGAGGCTACTGTGCACATGCCCAGTGTAAATTACAATATTAATCACAAACAGAAAGTGATTACAACAAACACCAAGGATCGCTCCGGTGTCACGGCGTTAGTTGCCATAATGGAACCAGCGACTGAAAGTCAATCCGGCAGAGCATACAAACAACCTCTGCAGTCGCCCCAGTAACAAAATTAAAGTCCTACTGGACTCTGGGTCTGATGGAGACCTTATTTTCCTTCCCAAAGGAAAAGACAAGCCTTTCCCTACCTGACTAGGCAGGTGCCAAAGTCTTGGCATCGTCAAATGGGAGCTTCCAGACAACTGGAAGAGGTAAGATCAGAGTCAAATTCTTTGAGTACTCCAATTCCAAGGAATATCTCCTACAACCTGACATTGTAGAATACAGGGAAGATGACATGACCAAACCAGGGTTTGACCTCATTCTTGGTAGTAATACCTTGAAGGAGTTAGGAATTGTCCTAGACTTTCGGACAAAGGAAATCACAGTAGATGACATCTCACTGCCAATGAGAGACATCAACAAATTAAAGACAAGAGCTACTGTGGAAAAAGCTTGGACTATGAACAATAGCATCTACCAAGAGACATCCAAGGAACCACAGAGCACTCTGGAGGCAAAACGCCTCATAAAAATACTAGACTAAGTATGAAAAGCGGATCTCAGGGCAATTGTCAGAGACAACTGCACTCACCTAAGTGGCCCAGAACAAGCAAGGTTACTGGAGCTCCTACAAGAGTTTGAGGAGTTATTTAGTGGGAAACTAGGTGACTGGGATTGTAAGCCGGTCTCCCTCCAGCTAAGGGAAGAGCACAGCCATACCATGGCAGGCCTTTTCCCATACCCAAGAAGCACATAGAAATAACAAAAAGAGGTACAAGACTATGTGACTTAGGGGTACTCAAATGGCAAGATGATTCTGAATGGGCATCACCCACATTCATCATACCCAAGAAAGACAACACCGTCGGGTTGTTAGCGATTTTAGGGAAGTAAATAAGCGGATAGTGAGAAAACCGTTTCCTAAAAATCAGCACTGTTCTACAAGAACTTGAAGGCTTTACATATGCCACAGCCCTTGACCTAAATATGGGCTATTATACCATTTGGATCCAGATCGTCCAAAATATGCACCATTATCTTTCCATGGGGTAAGTACTCTTACCTGCGGTTACCAATGGGCGTTGCATGTTCTCCCGACATCTTCCAGGCTAAGATGTCTGAGCTAATGGCAACCCTTGAGTTCGATGCGAACTTATCTTGATGATTTACTATGCATCAGCAAGGGAAACCTAGAAGATCACCTTACTAAACTTAGAAGGGTCTTCATTAGGTTGCGAGCGCAGAGCTTGACCGTCAATGCGGCAAAGTCGTCTTTCTGTGCCATGGAGACAGAATACCTAGGATATGTATTATCCAGAGATGGTATAAAACCACAACCAAAAAGGTACAGGCAATCCTCGCATGCCTCAAAATGTTAAACAGCTCCGTGGGTTTCTAGGCATGGTCCAGTACTACAGAGACATTTGGGCGCGGTGAAATACTTGCACCATTAACCAACTTAGTTGGTGAGTGTGGACACACCAAAGTCACAAGGGCTAACAAAACCAAGAAAAAGCCGTGGCATTGGGATGACATCCATCAGCAAGCATTCGACACTGTAAAGGCAACGATGCTCCGATGTTACCTTGGCCTACCCTGACTATTCCCAGGGATTTGAGATTTACACAGATAGTTCAAAATTTCAATTGGGCGCTGTGATTACTCAAAACAACAGGCGCTGGCGTTCTTCAGTAGGAAACTGAGTCAGGCGCAGCAAAAATATAGCGTGACCGAACAGGAACTACTGGCCATAGTAGAAACACTAAAAGAGTTCAAAGGCATGCTTTGGGGACAACAGATTACGGTCTACACTGACCACAAAATCTAATGCAGGATGCTCTAGGTCTGACCTCTGATGAGAGTGTATCGCTGGAGATTACTCTTAGAAGAGTATGGCCCCACCATCGTGTATATCAAAGGCATCCACAACACCGTTGCGGGCGCCATCTCGACTGGACTATGGACCCGTCCCAGATGACAGGTCAACCTGGATGACTTTAAGCCCAGTGTTGGTGCTACCACAACACCTCACAGCCAGAAACATCCCTAGCATCCACCCAGGAATCCATGAACCAGGTGTTTGCTAATGCATGCGAAGAGGACTCCATCTATCCCCTCACAACCAGAGAGATGGCGGAGGCACAACAACAAGATGAAAGCCTACTAAACAAAGGCTACTCAACTCAGTTAGTTGAGAATATCGAAAGTACTCTGTAAGGAGGGCAAAATGGTTATTCCAACAAGCCTCCAACACCGTGCGGTAGCTTGGTTTCACCACTACCTACAGCACCCGGGACAAAGCGTCTCGAAGAAACTCTTAGATCTGTCGATGTATTGGAAAGGTCTAAGAGCGACAGTCCAATCACCGTCAAAAGTGTCACAGTTGCCAGGTGAACAAACGCAGGCAGATAAAATACGGGAAACTGCCAACAAAACTTGCCATCACCAACCCTGGGAGGCTCTATGTGTGGACCTTATAGGACCGTACACCCTCAAGGGCAAGGACAAGACACAAATTGACTTCATATGCGTCACAATCGATCCTGCAACAAGCTGGTTCGAAATTGTAGAGTTGCCCATATCACAGCTCCGGCTTGATATTCCCACGGGTACAAAGGGGCACAAGGGCAAAGACACACGTGTCCAAGAACAACAACCCTACTTTGACAAAGCGTCAGCAACAGTAGGTAATTTAGTCAATAGGACCTGGTTTAGCCGTTACCCGTAGTCAATATATATCTGACAATGGAAGTGAATTTAAACTTCACCGAGACCCTCTGTGAATCATATGGTCTGAAGGCGTAAGCCAACCAGTGTCAAAAACCACAAGCGAGCGCAATACTCGGCGGGTGCATCAAACAATCATGGCGATGCTCCGCAGGCTGAATGGATATGGCCGACACCATCAGCGAGTGACATTGCTGACTTTCTCACAAATGCCGCATGGGCGTTCGCTCTACCTATCACACAGTACTAAAAACTCGCCAGGTGCAGCTATCTTTGGAAGGGACATGTTGTTTGACGTCCCCTACATTGCTGACTGGTCTAAAATAGGGAATATAGACAACGACAAACTGACCGTAACACAAGGCGGAGAATGCCTCTCGCAGACTGGGACTACCAGCCCGGTGACAAAGTACTGCTGCGAAAGGCGGTATCCTCCGAAAACAGAGAGCCGGTATGAAAGTGATCCTTGGACTATCCGCGTCAGTTCATACGAATGGCACAATAAGGGTTCAACGGAACTAAGTCCGGCGACTTAACATTAGGAGAGTTACACCATATTTTGAATAAACTAAAATGACTTGTACCTTACCTTTCTCCTATCAAGACTTACGCCGTCATTGCTACACCATCTTTTTTTCTCCTCGGTTTTCTTTGAGGAGGTTTTCTTTTCGTGAGCATTGACACCTTATCGCTCCATTAGGTGGGCGGTGACATGAGCCAAGGATACCTACTGGTACTCCTGACCCTTCCTGGGCCCAGGACAGGTCCCAGGGGTACAAAGACAAATGGGATTTCTACTAACTAAGGGTAGGATCCCACCAAATAGAAGCAGGACTCATTAACAAGACTATTCAGTCCTGCAGGGCTTATTACTACCAATTGGTAGGACTAAATATACAGCCCATTCCAGATTCCACTGGATTCAGTTTGGCATGCAAGAATGCATGTACAGCCCAAACCAGGTGCATGTACACCTAGTTTGGCATGCATGAATCAATAGGATGCATCAAAACCTAACATCCTCGAATTACATGCAAAATGCATGATAAACTAGAGACTACCATGAGGCAGTCCTCATTTTCAATCAGTTTTATAGCTCATAAAATTAAACTCCAAACAACTGGAACATCCCCTTTTTACTTCCTTACCTACAACTACTTTTCGATTACTTCCGGCTTAGGTCAATTTCAGATGGAATGATAACATAGGGCTCTATGACTAGGAGGATTAACAAGGGCTTGAAAGGAAAAAAAAGATTACTTAAACTTAGTATGGCCTTACTTGAAGTCTTTAATACAACATAGAGATAATATGTATACAGGAAATATTTGTAACTAATATGATATCGCAGGATAGAGCACTACGAGAATTGTGGCGTGATTAAATTTATTATCTATCGAACTAACAACCTATGACTTACGGGCTCTCAGACAGATTTTGTTGCTGCAGAAAATTTGAGAACAATGGGGAAGGGGAACAATATGCATTCATCACTGCCAATGAGTGAGCTGAGCTAGCCAAGCTGAAGGAAGGCGGCAGGAATGAGTTATTTGGGAAAAGACAAACACTGCTTGCTCAGATGAGACACAGCAGAGGTGCAGAAGGAGTCCTATTGATGACAACCAGTGAAAATATTATGTTTAAAGCTATAATTTCAATATAATCTTTTGTTAAAATATATTATTTAATTGCTGCTCTTCCATTGATTCATTTTTGTAGTGAAAAAGACTCTTTGCCTGGTAGCATGAAACAGTTTTGTCCCGTCGTCCAGCCACACCCATATCATCCACTCTCCTACTCTCATTTCCTCAACAAATGACAGATATCTATTCTAACGCCCATCTTAGCACAACCACAAAATCAATTCCAGCAGCAAGAACCTCCCATGCTGGCTCAACCCAATCAAATTGCAAAGTATTGCGGTTGATTGTTGAGTCTTTTATATGCATGGTGAAGTATCACCATGAAAGAAATAGGCAAGCAATGTAGCCCACCGAGGCGGCCACAACAGAAAGTGCAATATGGAAACTAAGTTAATGATTTACAGGGAATATTGGCAGGGGATTTGATTAAAAAATGAACTTAGCTTCACCAAAATCCCAACTTTCCCACTGATGTGCATGATGGTCAACGTGTATCAAAAATTGCATGGTAGAAACGGTGCAATTTCTCTGGCAAATCAGCAAATCAGACCAAACCAAGCGGGAGGATGGTCGTGGGTGATGTTGCGGTGAGGGCGATCGTGGCGGATCGGGTGTTGCAATGGAATTTGCCATGATCGAGGTGTTGCCATGGCGGCAGCGGAAATTGTCATGGTGTAAAAAAGTAGCGACACGATTTATTTTTGTAATGGTAGGCAACCTGAGCTGTTAGGCAGAGATCGGGAAAATAATTCTGACAAGTCACACTTTATCTTGTGTGACCGTTTTATTGCATTTTTGAACAGGTCGCATTCATTCTGGTCTCTGAGACACCTTACACTTGTTCTGGGGTCCAATATTGACTGCGATATGGACAGTCAAAGTTTTCAAAATTTACAAGATCAAATTAACTAACCTGAAAATTTAGGCATCTAGTAGAAAGCTAGTGGAAATTTTTTCATGGGACTAAAAATTAATTTACTGACAAAATACTAGGAAAGTTAGTCCCATATGCAATACTAGATGGTCATACTACATTTCTGCCACCGATCCATGATGTTGTCAGCCAGAGCTCGCATCGCACATTATAGGGATGATTAAAAATATATCTTTTTTATTTCATAAATCGATAGATAGGGCAGTGTGAAGTAAAAATCATTAAGGAAGCATATTGAAATTCGTGATATTCATTGAGATAAAACATAATTTGCATTTACTAACAACTTATCTAGTGCCGCCTGATATGGTCTGCCTAAATTGAAGTCAGCGGCCAAAACGATTCAGGTGGCCTCTACGTACAATTTTGTATGGTTTTGTGGCAGCCGATGTAACGCGACAGCACTACGATACTGTTAAACAGGTAGTCATGAGTAGTCACCTGGAGGTAGTAACATGGTCGTAACCTCACAACTTTGGCTGTCGTACTTACGACTAACTGACGTTTTTGGATGTCGTAACCGGGTCGTTACAACGACTTTGGATGTCGTAACATGGTCGTCACTGGCGACTTTGGATGTCGTAACAGGGTGCGTCAGTGAAAAGTAACATGGTCGTAAGTTCGTATAAATAATGACTCAGCTAGTCAAGTGGTCGTGAAGTCGTCACTTTCGGTGTCCGAGTCGTCACATGTCGTAAGTGTCAGTCCGCAAGTCGCTAGTGTCTTCAACTTTTATCACCAAAATGTTCGTATTTTTTTGCGAGTTGCCTGTCTTGCTGGGCTATTGAATGTTCCTCATGGCATTCTTGACAAGCTGCATGTTGGCATTCTCCTGGAAGGTTTGTTCTCTGGCAAATGAATACACAATAAGCGTTCTTTTCAATTGAATAGAATGATCCCGTCTAAATGTGATAGTTCTCCAATCCTTCCCCATATATTCCTCCCCAATTACCTGTATCTTATGAATAACAGGGATAGATAAAAGAGTCTGACAGAACTCATTCACTTCATGTACCAAAAACTTACCTGTATCAAAGGAATGACATTTTGATGATATTAGGAAGTGGCTTGTGAATCTAACGGTCATTTGGTGATGCTCTCAAATTCATATCTTACCTCTTCCTTCTTTCTGCCGCCAATCGGTTTTATTGTTTAACACCTTGAATATTGGAGTCATTTCAAAAGGGATGCAGTTAACATACTAGAATTTTATGCTTAATCAATGGCAGTGTCTGTAGCTCACCTTTTCCTTTACAAGAACCATCTCCTTGCTTCTCTCCTCACCTGCCTGTAATAAGTGAACGGATTGAGCAGAAAAGAAATGATTTCAGACCATGTGTTGAATGATATTATGTCTGTTTCTTACACTCACAATGATAAGTAATTCCTCATTTATCTTGTCAAATGTCTGTTGAAAAGTAAAAAGGCAAAGCAGTGAATATTATTAAGCATCTCATTCTATGACTAGTTGGCGTCATTGATTGCACTAACCTCAACTGCTGACAAATTCTTCTTCACCTTCTCACGAGATATCAAACAACAGAATGATGAAATGTCATATATGAAAATATGTAACAAGAAAGTGGTAATATCACTCACTCCATTTTGCAAATCCTTCGTCTTTCTCTTCTTGGTTGTTTTTTTCTTGTTCTCAAGTGAAAATAGAAAAATGAGTCATTTCAAAAGGGATGCAGTTATCATACTAGAATTTCATGCTTAATCAATGACAGGGTCTGTTGCTATCACCTTTGCCTTTACAAATGCCATCTAATTGTTTCTCTCCTTACCTGCCTATAATAAGTTAACGGATTGAGCAGAAAATAAATGATTTCAGACCATGTGTTGAATGATATTATGTCTGTTTCTTACACTCTCAATGATAAGTAATACCTTATTTATCTTGTCAGATGTCTGTTGAAAAGTAAAAAGGCAAAGCAGTGAATCGTAATCAGCATCTCTTTTTAGGACTAGTTGGAGTAATCGATTGCACTAACCTCAACTGTTGACACATTCTTCTTTGCCTCCTCATGAGATATCAAACGTAACAGCATGATGAAATGTCCTATATGAAAATATATAAGAAAAAAGTGGTAATATCACTCACTCCATTTTGCAAATCCTTCGTCTCTCTCTTCTTGCTGGGTTTTTTCTTGTTCTCAAGTGGAAATAGAAAAACAAACCTTTGAGGTTATTCTCTTTTCACGAGATGCATACAATAACAGAAAATATTCTCCCTTTACCTGAGAAGAGATTGTCCCTTTCCACGCAGTTTTCAATGAGACGGCCTCATCATCTAAAAACACAGATCGTGAGAGTTCTGACGCAGAGGAAAGTGATGTGATAGTAAAAGAAATAATATCCAGACACTCACATGCTTCCTGGCCAGAAAGGTTTTCAAATGGTTCCCAAGTAGCCTCACTCAAAGGGTAATCAATCCATTTCACAAGGAACTCTTCCCTTCCCTCTTTAACATGCATTTTGAGTACCTTCTCCACATAATACTCCCCATGACTTCCTCTTTTAATGTCATTGGGTTTAGCAGTTTCCATCCCGTCGATGAATGCCTGTCATTCCTCATCTGTAATGCCTGTGTCATCATATGTCAAAGTTTGGATATTAGCTATTAGTTCCCTTTCATGTTATAAGGAAAGAAACTCATCACCTGACAAAATTCTCACCTGATGTAATAGGTGGAAGAAATACCTCATCATCCATCTCATTCGCTTGACGAGGGACCACCACATCATTCTTGACTTTTGGATTTGAAATTTTTTCACCTTCACCTAAAAAAGGATACTTTGTGCATGGGTTACTGCTTACAGAACATACTCTCGTGGCACTGTGCACAACACTTACAAGAGAAGGGGCAATTCCTTTCCACGGATCTTCTTAGAAGGCAAAGGTAGGTCGATAGATGTCGAAATGTTATGTGTGTTCAACAGTTCCTCATGACATCTTCGCATGTCAGCTGTCACACAAACCAATACAGCAATGTAATTTAGTGATCGTAATCATTCAGTTTCAACCAACATTATAGATACACTTACAGTCACCTTTCCTAAGTTCTGCCTGATCTCCCTGATTTTCTGTGTTTGCACCATTATGATATGTATTCTTCTTGGGTTCCTTGGAATGTTGGTTTGTGCTTCTCAGTTCACTCTGGACGGTAGTAACTCGACCGTCTCTTCCTCCAACAAGCCAATGTCAGAGTACACCATTACAAAATCATCTCAAACAATTAAGATTGAATATAACAGTCATGTTGAGTGCATACTCTGTACTGCAAACATCTAAGAATGTAGTATGTTCACTCACTTGTATAATGCTCCACCACGGGTCATGGGGATGCTCACTGCTCTCTCCACCTGCATCCTTTTCACCAATATTATCCCAAACAGAACCAAATAATTCTTGGTCAACAGAAGAATCCCAATCCTTCCTCTCCAAATCAGGATGCTCAAAACTTTTCTTTGCTGAATCATCATCACTTCCCTCTTACATTTCACGTCATAGTACTCTAAACCATGCTGTCCAAAATCGTCTCTGGTCATGACCTGTTCATTGACAAGGGATGAATGAAAATGACTGTTGGATTGTCGAAAAATAATGTCCAACTTAATCATTTTGTTTTCACCTCATTTCCAACATGGTATCTTTTATATATATCATTTGATCCCTTCAGGTTTTGAATTGCCTTGAAGTCAAGGCATCTTGGGACTCAACATGTATCCATGATCAGTGTCTCCTCTCAACAACCACTGGACCCTTGAACAGGGTATCAAAACTCATCTCCTTCCCATCTATCTACTTGGGCTATTTTAGGATAAATCCTTTCATACCATACTCCCCCAACATTATGTAACATACCCCTCCTCATCCTTTGATTGAATGTATTGTTGAAAAGATGGTCTGCCATCTTATATAGGAAATGTTTTTGGTTATCTGGCAACTTGACCTTGAATTTTGATTCAAGAGCAACTTTTGCTTGATCAAACCATGCCCTCTCCTTCTTGTGCAGATGTTTTAGGATGTCCAGAACTCGCTCAAGATAATTGTCATCAAAATATGATGACTGGACGATTGGGCAGCATTGTGGATACTCTCAATACTGCTTCCTTCTACATTAAGATTATAAAACTTTGCCCTCATCTTTATTCGATTGAGTAACATGTAGCAGATGGTGGATAAATTCACAGAATCATAAAATTGACAAATAAACAACGTACTATCAAATGTGACAACAGACATTTGGTCAGATTATCATTGGCTTCTTCATAAAAATGTTGATCTTCTCCAAGAAGGATTCCATTTGAGAATAAGAAGGATTTTTTCTGGAAGACTTCTATCAAAGTGTACTGCATATCTCCACATTTTATTGCCATGTTTTTGATCAATAATTTTTTTCTTTGCTGGGAGAAAGTCATTCGGAAGAGGTAACAACTCTGGAAGATTTCCATTTATTATCCCCATCAAATCATCAGAACTTAGGTTCGAGTTGGGTGATGTCATGGGAATTTGGTTTGTTGAGGTAGGCAACAGTGACGATTGGGTATCACTTGGTACATGCACTGCAGATGATGACTCTATAGTAAGTGGCCGTTTCTGGAAAATAGAGCGCGGCTAGTACTTTTATCATGTCGCCCTTTTTACACCCATTTTACACCTCCGCCCTTTTACACTTTAAATGTTATGATTCTACATGTTGGTAGTCACGTAGCAGCAATACCAATATACCTTCTACACTGCAAACGAATTGTTAGGAAGGCTCATATTACTGTTAGTGACACTGTAAGTAAGATTTTTACTTACAGAATAGCTAACACCAGGTTCAACGGTCGGTTCAAGGGTGGAGTCAAGCTTTCTTTCTCATTTTCTACTAACAGTTAGCAAGATCCTCGGGATATTTTCCCATTGGTGTAACTGCTTACAATTTTACTAACACAAGGTTCTAAAACAACAGTTGTTCAGTTAAATTATGAAAACCTAGGCAGAATTTTTATGAACATTCACTTTTTTGTAGTTGCCTATACCCTAGGAATACTGCCATCGTATGGTTATACTTCTCTAATGAAAATGCAGCAAATAAATATGTTAGATAAGCCAGCACAGTTAGGGAGAAAGCTCACTAAGTATGTGTGCTATCAACACAATTGTTGATTTTTCACATCTCCTGCATTAGCACTTTGCGAATCTGCACCATTCATGTCATCAACATCACTAATGGTAGAGATGGAGGCCGTCAAAGAGGGCATATTTCACCACTTCAACAGATAATCTTGAACACATGGGGGCAAACTCACTGAGTATGTGTGCTATCAAAGCGAGTGTTGATTTTTCACATCTCCTGCATTAGCACTTCGCGAATCTGCACCATTTATGTCATCAACATCATCAATGGCAGAGATAGAGGCCGTCAAAGGGGCATATTTCACCACTTCAACAGATAATCTAGAACACATGGGGCGCACACTCACTAAGTATGTGTGCTATCAAAGCGAGTGTTGATTTTTTCACATCTCCTGCATTAGCACTTCGCGAATCTGCACATTCATGTCATCAACATCATCAATGGCAGAGATAGAGGCCGTCAAAGAGGGCAAATTTCACCACTTCAACAAATAATCAAACACATGGGGAGCAAACTCACTGAGTATGTGTGCGCTATTGATTTTTTTCACATCTCCTGCATTAGCACTTCGCGAATCTGCACCATTCATGTCAACAACATTGATAGTAGCAGCGACAGAGGCCGTCAAAGGGCAGATATCATCCTTTCAACAGATAACCCAGCGCGATAGAGAGCATGCTCACTGAGTCTCTGTGCTATCAACGCGATTGTTGATTTTTTTCATATCTCCAGTATTAGCACTTTATGAATCTGCGCCATTCATGTCGTCAACATCATTAATGGCAGAGATAGAGGCCGTCAAAAGGGCAGATTTTACCCTCTCAACAGATAATCTTGAACACATGGGGAGCAAACTCACTGAGTATGTGTGCTATCAAAGCGAGTGTTGATTTTTCACATCTCCTGCATTAGCACTTCGCGAATCTGCACCATTCATGTCAATAACATTGATAATCGCAGCGACAGAGGCCGTCAAAGAGGGCAGATATCATTCTTTCAACAGATAATCTGGCACAGATAGGGAGCATGCTCACTGAGTCTGTGCTATCAGCACGATGTTGGTTTTTAATATCTCCAGCATTAGCACTTTATGAATCTGCCCCATTCATGTCATCAACATCATTAATGGCAGAGATAGAGGCCATCAAAGAGAGCATATTTTACCATCTCAACAGATAATCTTGAACACATGGGGAGCAAACTCACTGAGTATGTGGCGCAAGGTGAGACTGTATTTGGTTTTTTGTTTTCACTCTTGCCTTCCCTGACAATTTAACATTTTTCAATTAAATTGTTCACCTTCCTCTCAACTTTACCACAGAAATCTTGGCCCACAGAGGAAATTAGGCCGTGACACCAACAACCACCACTAGCCATCAGAATTCCCTGTCAACCAATCCTGCGCACAGGTGAGACAATGATATTTGTTTGTTTTCACAGTTCAAGCCAAGAGGATAAGCTAACAATGTGCAATTAAATTGTACACCTTTCTCCCAACAGCATCCCCCCTCAATGATGTCTCCTGTAGTGACCTCTTTGCTCCCATGATGGTCCTCATACCCAAAGTTGTTTAATTCAAAATTGTCTCCTCCTTCTTCCTCTCTTGTTTGTTGTTTGAACTGGACTGGGGAGAAGGGGTGATGTTTTGATTTGCATTGATTGATTTGCATGGAATGTGATCGTGGTGGCGTCATTTGTGGTACCCTTGTACTTCGTGGGCATTGACTCTCTTGTGAAGCGAGATCTGATTTCTGTGCTCTGATATCTTTCATGTCAAAATTGTGCCTCCTTCCTCTCTTGATTCCTCTTTGTCTCCATCCTTCATTTCCAACTCCTGCCTCCTCCATCGTTGCCTCCTTCTTCCTCACTTGAATGAAGATTCAAAATTGTCTCTCCTTCTTCCTCTCTTGTTTGTTGTTTGAACTGGACTGGGGAGAAGGGATGATGTTTGATTTGCATTGATTGATTTGAATGGAATGTGATCGTGGTCATGTCATTTGTGGTACCCTTGTCCTTCGTGGGCATTGACTCTCTTGACGAAACGAGATCTGATTTCTGTGCTCTGATATCTTTCATGTCAAAATTGTCGCCTCCTTCCTCTCTTGATTCCTCTTTTGTCTCCATCCTTCATTTCCAACTCCTGCCTCCTCCATCGTTGCCTCCTTCTTCCTCACTTGAATGAAGATTCAAAATTGTCTCTCCTTCTTCCTCTCTTGTTTGTTGTTTGAACTGGACTGGGGAGAAGGGATGATGTTTTGATTTGCATTGATTGATTTGCATGGAATGTGATCGTGGTCGCGTCATTTGTGGTACCCTTGTCCTTCGTGGGCATTGACTCTCTTGATGAAACGAGATCTGATTTCTGTGCTCTGATATCTTTCATGTCAAAATTGTGCCTCCTTCCTCTCTTGATTCCTCTTTTGTCTCCATCCTTCATTTCCAACTCCTGCCTCCTCCATCGTTGCCTCCTTCTTCCTCTCTTGAATGAAGATTCAAACTTGTCTCCTCCTTCTTCCTCTCTTGTTTGTTGTCCATTTGTCTTGCATTGATTGCATGCTTCCATTCCTTCCTCTGTGTTTCCTTCCATTCCTTCTCCTCCATTCTTCCATTCCCTCCTTCCTCCATCCTCCATTTCCAACTCCTGCCTCCTCCATCGTTGCCTCCTTCTTCCTCTCTTGAATGCCATTCCATGCCCTCCGTCGCCCGCCAATAAACATCTCTCCCTATGGCATCTTGACCTCCAACAACAGCATCTCCCCCTCCAAACCTATAACTCCCATGGAGTACCTTCCCCCTTGTAGTTACCAAGACTCGTGGAAGCCGGGAGTATAAACTAGGCCCACTCTCGTGGAAGCCGGGAGTATAAACTAGGCCCACTCTAGGAAGGCTGAGAGTCTAAAATAGGCCCACTCTCGGGACAGCTGGGAGTCTAAAATAGGCCCACACCCAACAATCAACCTTATGAAAATTTTGCCGTCCAAATTAAATCCTTTGCTGCAAAGCACCCTTAATAAGATCAATTTACAAAGGCCTAGAGTTCAGGAACTTTCCATAAAGAAGTTGAACCCTAACTAAATCAATTGTGTGTTTGATTGATAAAATAGTCAGCTAATATACTTAGCCAAAATTCCACACCCATTTTTCTCCTGCCCCATTCCTATTGAGAAGATGCCATTCTAGTGCTTGATTCACATGTAGAATGCATCAGAGTTCATAGTCACAAACTTGAAAAGGTATCTCTACAAAATCTAATATCTGTGACAGAGTTCATGGAAAAACCAAAAAGTGCAATGACTCATAAATTCAAAATACCATTCACAGGTAAGATCAATGAAAAGAGACTTGGTCGGATTTCCAACAGCAGAGTTTTATGGCAGATATTGAAAATTTTTCATTACTTTAAGGAATATGCTACCCCTCATTTGACCATAGGCTCTTTGTTCATGTATAATATTCAATCAAGCCATCAAACATTTCAGCTGTCTATACTGATAATGTATACTCCACCACTTATCACTTGCAACAGTGTATTCTACTCTACAAGCATCAATTATTTTCAGTGCATATTTGGTCATTTCTTGGCTCTTTTGACATGCTTCTTCTATTATAGCTGCACTATGTGTAGCAGTCTCCAGAGTGATTGTTACAGTGCAGTTGGTAAAGAATGAAAAGATCCAAAGGAGCACACTCCAAGTTTGCCATATTCAATGATTTTACATTAACCGTAGCATCAAGACCTTTTTTAACATCATCATGCAATGTTTGACCATCTCCTGGGCACAATACAACTAGGTTGCAAATTAATTCCTTTGTTACTGTCATCAAACTCCCAAAAATAACTGTTGCAGTCACCTTGGTAATTCCCCATAACTTGCTGTGTATTCTCCATTGACTTGTCAGTATAGGAGTCTCATTGATATCTCTAACTCCAATCCTAATTTTTTAATAGTTACACATAAATTTTGGTGACAAGAACCACCTCGCCTCTAATAAAAAGCAACCTTACCAGGGAATTCTAAATTACTGTGGAATTACTGGGTAATTTGCAGCGTAGCAATACAATTGTATTATACCAATCACCATGAAGAAGTGTGAATTAATTAAGCAATACTGTTATTTGCCTCTCTATGGAGACATGCCATCCTATCTTCAATGCCAATTCAAGCCCAAGTGCACTCGCCAAATACTTTAAAGAGGACTTGATGATGTTTTGTATTAAAAATCAACCTATTTGATCAAATCATCCATTCCTATAATAATGTCCAACTTTCAGCTTGCCAAGTCTCATTGACTTCCATAATACCCCAGCCCTAATTTGAGGTTAGTTTGACAGTAATTTCACTGTGACAAATACTGCCTTCCTTGAAAAAGGCAATATTACAAGCAGTAATCCTAAGTTACTGAGGAATTACTGGGTAATTTGCAACCTAGCTCTGAAGAAGCATTGTCACAACTTGATGCAATTTTGGTTGCAACTTACACAGATGCCAAAGATATAAGCAAGCATGAAGCTTCTGGATGACAAAAATATGATATTACTCTTTTGAGATGCTCACTTTTCTCCAGTTACCACTCACAGATTATGATACCACTGAGTGTCACAGTCACAAGTTCACATGCAAGCACAATATAAGTTAATGGGCATAATTTATGACAATTGATTACCTCTTTATTGCCCTTTGACATCCTTCATTACTCAAAATATCTCTCCTGTCTACTTTTCGAAGTCCTCCGGTTATCTCACTTGCGAGCACATCCCACCAAATTCTGTTTGATTGATGTGAACATTACTTCTGCCACAATATCTCATGAACTGACATAATAGATACA
Source organism: Cyclotella cryptica (assembly GCA_013187285.1). Lineage (NCBI taxonomy): Eukaryota > Bacillariophyta > Thalassiosirophyceae > Thalassiosirales > Thalassiosiraceae > Cyclotella > Cyclotella cryptica. Next base: position 175,227 of record JABMIG010000113.1, read on the forward strand.
ATGATCAAATGGAATGATTATCTGTTGTTTTTCTCTCAAGAAGCATTGTGAAAATTTTGATTGGATAATGGATGCAACTATACAGATGCCAAAGAAAATGTGAGCATCAAGCTCCTGGATGACACCAAAATAATGTCTTACTTTTAGGACTACACATGGATGCTCTTTTTCCCCACATACCACTCAGATTATGATATCACCAAACCTCACAGTCACCCTTTCACATACCAAGTACAGTATAAGTTAATCAACATAATTTATGGCACAAAACTTCAACCAAACTTTAAGTGTAGCCTTCATCAGTAAAAGTTTATGATACCAAATCCACCATGAAATGACATCAATTCTCAGGCAAAATGAAAGCTTGCACAAAATGAACTTTATTTTGGGGTTGTTGCCAGCTGATCATTGTTTTGCCTGTTCATGTTGAATGGTGTCTTGATAATATATGTTCATTTTGATGCTATTATGTCATGATAATTATTTTTGTCTTAGATAAAATTTTGTTGTCTCTAGTATTTCTTTTTAATGTATGACCTTTATATCATTAACATTTATGCGAAATTTCTGTTGTCAATTTCGACACATAGAAGGTATCGCCTTGTGTGAATGGTGTTGCACGATGCGTATGCAGTTGCTGCGCCCATTATTTTCGTGGCACATAAAAATTGACTTCACTACAGCAAGATGGGATTTTCGATCGTCCCCACAATCTCTTCCTCATATCTTAGCATTTTGGTGGACTTTTGAGCTGCAAGTTGGCGCGCCTTCTCGAACCAACTCTGGGCAACACGGCGCCCTGCGATGTGGCAAAAAGGTAGGTTGGTTGTTGTGTTTCGCAATGTTTTTTCTGCCCAACTATTTAATTGGAAATTCGCGCCCTGTCGTGCTATCTTCTGTCACTCCCCCTCCATGACTTTCAAAACACCACGCCCCACGCCCCACGCCTTGCTCTTCCCACGGATTCAATCCAACAACGAGAAAAAGAAGCAGGGCAATTGACCATGCCAGCGGTGAGAATTCCAATTTTTTAATTTGGTCAGTTATTTAATTGAAAATTGTCGTGCTTCCTGACATCTATTCTGCAACGGCCCTCCTCTATGAAGAACAGAACCCACAAACCCCGTGCCCCCACGCTGCGCCCTCCTCTACCAGATATCTAACTTCCAAAAAAAGAAGCAGGAAGAATGACCTCTCCTATGGTGTGTTTTGGCTTCCATTTGCCCAACGATGTTTTGTTGAAACTCGACGCCTCTGACCTGTGATCTTCCTCCACGCCCATTGTCAATGAATTGCAACCCCATGCCCCATGCCGTGCCCTCTCATGAAAAAATTTACAGACAACAAAGAAGTAGGACAATCGACCAATCTCAGGGTGAGTTTTGCATTATTTTACTTGCAATCTGTTTCATTGTAACTCAATGCCCCTGACCTGTGGTCTACCTCCCCACCCCTCCTCTATGAATGACAATCCCCATATGCCCTCACGTCGTGCCTTCCCATGGGAGCAATTTAACAGGCAAAAAACAAGCAGGACAATTGACAACTCCCATGGTAAGTTTCGGACATTTTTGTTTGCCCAACAATTTAATTGTAACTCGACATCCCTCACCTGCAATCTTCTTCACTACACTTCTACATGAATAACACACACCACAAATCATGCCCCACCCTCCTCTCGCCGCAAAAAGTCTAACAGGAAGAAAACAAGCAAGAGAGTTAAACATTCCTGTGTGGTGAGTTTTTGACTTTTTTATGTGCCCATCTATTTAATTCAAAATATCTGCCACTTACCTACCATCTTCCCAACAACCCTGAATTACAGTCCCCACTCCCAACGACCTTCCTCTCATGCCGCATCAATCTAACAGCTTTTGTGTAATGATGCAATTGTTTTCTTCGCCATGCTTGTTTTTAGTCCAACATAAACTAAAGTTTGAAATAATATTATTACATTTCAAAAATGGTTTTTGTAGGGACAGAGTTAACGTGTTATTTTACGTGTTTACTCCTACTAGCCGGAGGGGGGAGTACTTGTTAGTAAATATGATAGTAAGGAAATCTGAGTTCATCGGCACGGGAAATATTCTAATCTGTTAGTTAAACTGTTAGCAAAAACGGACCTGTTAGTAAGTATGTAAGTAAATCAGAAAAATCAATGAATTTTGTTCGGAGCCACAAATATCTAACAGATTAACTAACAAGGCCAATTTCGAGAAGGTTTCTGCCTAGTATTAAACCTACATGCACATGTTAGTAAGCCCTTTGCTTTTTACTAACAGCTTACTAACAATTCGTTTGCAGTGTACCCTGTTAAAAAGCATGTGTAAAATGGGCCGTCTTAGTTGTCTTAGTGTAGACTTGCGTGGATGTCTGTCACATGATTGACATTATTTATGCTACACAAATTAAATTAACTTGACCATGGGCATAACATGGCTTTTGCTATTCCATGAACTTCTTCAAAAATGTGAATAAGTTGCTGATGAAGTTTGAGAGGAATGACAAATTGTTGTGAATTTATGTAGAGCCGGAGAATGCTGATCTGTTACTGTTGCAAAGGGATCTTAGTGTGTTGGTTGCAGGATTTTAAGTCTCTATGAAATATAGACATTTTTTGAAGTGATATAATATATAGTTCTTGTAATCAAAACATGTCATGATCACAAGAGTTATAATTTCTTGTGATTTACTAGATATCACTCAGACCTTTTAAAATATGTGTTTCATCAAATTTTTATTGTGTTTGCTAGATCGCGATCATAGTTAATATCATAAAATATCTTTTTGATGTTTAAAAGGGAGACCTATATCATCATTGATCGGATTCATTAATATTAGATTGTGAAATATATATTACTATAGGTATTTACATCATAGATCGTTTCTATGATATTGATGCGCAGTAATAAGGACTAATGCATATTGGCATGTTGCTGTTGAGTAGGATAATCGATCATGAATGGTTTTAGAATGTCCGGAGTTGATTTAATGGGTTAAAAACGCAAATGTCATGAAAATGGGGGAAATGGAGCTTATACTCCGTGGGCACTTATGAACCGAGATATACGGTTGTTGTCCTCAAGCGATGGAAAAAAGTATCTTTTGTCTTTTCATTTTTTACCTCAATTTCCCTACCTGAAGGGTACCTTGCAGAGCACATCACACACATCACACACGAACAATCAACAGCATCCCCTGCCGCACCTCATCGTGGTGAGTTTCAGGCATAATTCCAAAACTTGGTGAATATTAGGACCCGCAGGGAGCTACACATATGGGGAAATTGGTGTTGATGAGGAGAATCTAAAGAACACAGCTTTAGAATAAACAGAGTGTGTTAATTGGCCAAATAAAACACATGTTCACCAAAATCGATCATTTCCACTGGGTGGTTCTTATACCCTGGTGGTTCTTATGCTCCAGAATTTACGCACTGCAAACGAAAAACACCGGTAACCTCCCCGTACACTCGCAAAACGTCAGAGTGTACAGGGAGGTTACCGGAATTTCAAGAGTGTACGGGTGGGTTACCGGGTTTTTTATACATTACTTAAGCCGCATTTTTGTTTATCATGCTAAGCTTTGAAGCAAAAAAATCTTCGGAGTGGTTGTTTGTTTCATGACTCACATTTTGCGAATCACGAGTTGTAAAGAGCAAGATCACCTGTTGGGTCTAGTTTTGGTTTCAATTCTAGGCTTAATCTATGATTTCATTTGGTGAGTGCACTTTGGGCCTATTCATATTTTCAGAATATGGTACTATCAGAAGTGACTGCGCCGAAAAATGAGAACACATAAGAATAATAAGTGGGGCTGAAAATGAGAGTAGTGTGTCTACGTGTTTGTTACTTATTCCTTTGTATCACGTCACCTAATTTTTAGTACATCTACGTATGGTACCATACTACAACAATGGTGCTTGACCCAGACACAACAGTAGCAGTGTGCCCTCTCACTGCTTTCACATCGCACAATAATTTTTTTCATTTACATCACTGATTCCCCACCGGCCCATCATGGGAACGGCCGAAACTCAGTCCACAGACTGAGTTATCCCTCCCGCCTTGCACCGCCATGTTGCCAAGAGCAATTGGCAGCGGCCTTCTACAATATTGTACTCACCACACGGCCAATTTTTTTCAATTAAATAGTTGCAGGCCTGCCGGCGAAATCGCCGATACTCAGTCCACAGACTGAGTTAGGCATTCCGCCTTGGACCGCCGTGTTGCCAAGAACAATTGGCATGGGCGGGTATATTTTGGGGGTGAGTTTTCATGAACTCATCTTTTTTTCCCCTATTATACTCACCACACGTCCAATTTTTTTCAATTAATTAGTTACAGACACAGTTATGAAATCCCCAAAACTCAGTCCACAGACTGAGTTAGGCATTCCGCCTTGGACCGCCGTGTTGCCAAGAACAATTGGCAGCGGCCGGTATATTTTGGGGGTGAGTTTTCATGAACTCATCTTTTTCACCCTATTACACTCACCACACGTCCAATTTTTTTCAATAAAGTAGTTTCAGGTCTATGGGCGAAATTGCCGAAACTCAGTCCACAGACTGAGTTAGGCATTCAGCCTTGGACCGCCGTGTTGCCAAGAACAATTGGCATGGGCGGGTATATTTTGGGGGTGAGTTTTCATGAACTCATCTTTTTCACCCTATTATACTCACCACACGTCCAATTTTTTTCAATTAATTAGTTACAGGTCTACTGGTGAAATCGCCTAAACTCAGTCCACAGACTGAGTTAGGCATTCCGCCTTGGACCGCCGTGTTGCCAACAACGATCGGCAGCGGCGGGTATATTTTGGGGGTGAGTTTTCATGAACTCATCTTTTTTCACCCTATTATACTCACCACACATCCAATTTTTTTCAATTAATTAGTTACAGGTCTACTGGAGAAATCGCCAAAACTCACAGAGACTGAGTTAGGCATTCCACTTTGGACCGCCGCGTTGCCAAGAACAATTGGCCGTGGCGGGTATATTTTGGGGGTGAGTTTTCATGAACTCATCTTTTTTTCCCCCTTTTATACTCAACTCATGTTATTTTTTTCAGTTAAACAGTTACAGACACAGTTATGAAATCCCCAAAACTTAGTCCACAGACTGAGTTTGGGATTTTGCTTTGCACCGCCGTGTTGCCAACGATATTTGGCAGCGGCGAGTATATTAATAGAGATGAGTTGCATGGAATACAATGTTTTTTACACTTGTCTTGACTACATCTAATTTTCAATTATTTTATTTCAGGCCAGGCACGGGAACAGCCAAAACTCAGTCCACAGACTGAGTTTGGCATTTTGCCTTGCACCACCGTGTTGCCAGCAACAGTTTGCAGAGGCATGAAAATTTTAATGGTGAGTTATTGAAGTCAAACTATATTACAATTGTTTTCATTTCAGCTTAGTTTCAATTAAATAATTAATTTTCTTCTACCTTGGTGATAATATTGTCCACAGTATCGTTTTTCATCTTGGAGCAGCTTGGGGCTGAAATTTTGGCACCTGTGTCATTTTTGGTGAGCTCGGGGTGGTGGGCGGGCCCCTAAAACATGTTAATGTAGTATGTTATTATAAGTGGAGATAAATTACACATACTCTATTATTGTAGTCCAACAGTAGGTAGCCCTCCTGGTAACCCTCCTGTAACGTTCCGGTAGCCCTCCCTTATGCTCCGGTAACCCTCCGGTACTCTCCGGTAGCCTTCCCATAACCTTCCGGTTACCCTCCCGTACACTTCTGGTATGCCACCGGTAAACATTTTTTTAGCTACTAAGTAATGCAGTTATAGCCACTAATTAGATTGATATCGATTTTAAGACTTACTGAGAAGTCTGTTTTCCTGTATAACATTACCAATTCCTATCGTGCGTGAGAAAATCCAAAGCTCCTTTTGGTCTCAAATTTCCGGTAACCTCCGGGTAGACTCCGGTAACCCTCCCGTACACTAGTTTACCGGAGGGTTACAGAAGTGTACCGGGAGGTTACCGGAAGATACCATTCGGGGGGCTCTGGTAACCTCCCGGTACACTCGAGTGTACGGGGAGGTTACCGGTGTTTTTCGTTTGCAGTGTGGTATATATTAGGCCCTTTTTTGATCTTGTCAAGGTAACTTACGTAATATTTACTTCTAGATAACCAAATTTTATGTTTTATGAGATAGAGACTACACCGGAAAAGGGACAGTGCTCCATTTGTGCGACAAAAGCATGGCGATGGTCCTCGCTGTTTTTGTGACTTGATATGCTGTAACGGTATATATTAGGCCCTTTTTTGATCTTGTCAAGGTAACTTACGTAATATTTACTTCTAGATAACCAAATTTTATGTTTTATGAGATAGAGACTACACCGGAAAAGGGACAGTGCTCCATTTGTACATCAAAAGCATGGCGATGGTCCTCGCTGTTTTTGTGACTTGATATGCTGTAACAAACATGTTGTGAGTTTCACTAGGATGTAATTTTTGGCGAGGAATGGAATGGTGCAATCAGATTGACTCAGAAGTGAGTGCAAGTGGGCGAAATTGGGCAATTTCATTAACTAGGGTTGATTTTTGCTCTAGATATGGGTGAGGGTTAAGGACTGTCAAGACAAGAGGTCAACTTTTTATCATAGAGCTAAACAGGATTTGTTAAGTAGTAGTATTTCACCATTCGGAAGAACTGGCAAATTGTGAAACGAGGGAAGTTGAGAAGAAAATTGTGTGAACATGGTAGAGTAAGATAGTACATAGTTATCTAAAGGAAAGAAAACTTTCAAATTTTACTTCTTTCTCAGAAATGGATCTATATAGGAAAATTGGGGAGCATTGCAAGAAAGGTGTTGGTTCAAAAGTATGAATACCTACTTGAAATGTTTTTAGTGCGACCTTAGGCCCATCCTTATTATTTATGAAGATTAATGTGAATGTGACCTTTTTCTGTGTCCATGTTTGTGCGTATATTCCTATCTTATCATATGGTAGCCAAACATGAACATGAACATGAACATGAACTTTTTCGTGCATAGGAATAAGGTAATTTAGTACCACTTTACTCAGTAAAGTTCCCGCACTTTCTGTGTCACTGAAAACGAATTGTTAGTAAGGCTAGTATTACTTTTAGTTCAAATGTAAGAAATGTTTTTTACTTACAGAATAGCTAACAGAGCCAAAATGGAGCATTTTTTGGGTGGAGACAAACTTTCTTTCTTGTTTTTTACTAACAGTTAGCAAGATCCTCAGGACATTTTCCCAACGGTTTAACTGCTTACCATTTTACTAACATGTGGTTCTAAAACAATATTTTTTCATCTAAATAATCTGGGAACCTAGGCAGAATTTTTTCAGCACTTCCCATTTGTGTAATTCCCCATCCTATGTAGTCTGGCCCTCAACAGGCATTCACGCACTTCACACTTCACACGATTTCACAATAATAAAGAACGGCGGAAAATACCCATGACATTCTTGTCTTAATTGCACGTGCTTACATGCTCAACTTTTCAATTAAATTGTTGCATTTTGGATCCACCCGCAATCAATAACACCATATCTCCTACAGACAGGATATTGCCCTGCCCCTGCCACCAATCGCTCACATCTCTCAATACTAAGTGACGCTGCAAAAAGAACGGTGAGATTTTGTTGAGAATTGATGTTTCGACACAGATTTTCACTCACCAATTTCTCAATTAAATTGCTGTTTTCATGTCTTTCTCGTGATCTGGGGTATTGGAGCCCACAGACCGTCTTTTGATCCGTTGTTGCTACCACCCACTCGCATTCATTTCAGAAGAGCAGCAGCACAAAAAATGGTGAGAAAACATCAAGTTTTGATGATGTTACAGTTTTTTTACTCACCATTTTTTCAATTAAATTGCTGCTTTTAATTCTTTTGCGCGATCTGTGGTATTGAAGCCCACAGACCGTCTTTTGCACAGCCGTCGCCGTCACCCACTCATGATCATTTCACCAGAGCAACAAAGCAAAAAGAACGGTGAGAAAAGATTGTGTTTTGATGATGTTACAGTTATTTTCTCACTATTTTTTCAGTTGAATTGCTGCCTTTAATTCTTACTCACGATCTGTGGTATTGAAGCCCACAGACCGTCTTTTGAGCCGCCATTGCCACCACCCACTCACGATCATTTCAGCAGAGAGGCAGAACAAAAAAACGGTGAGAAAACATCATGCTTTGATGATGGTACGGTTTTTTTACTCACCAATTTTTCAATTAAACTACTGTTTTCATTTCTTCACCGCAATCTGTGGTATTGAAGCCCACAGACTGTCTTCTGCGCCGCCATTGCCGCCAACGACACAAAAAGAACGGTGAGAAAACATAATGTTTACAGTTTTTTTAACTCACTAGTTTTTCAATTAAATTTCTGTTCTGCAAATCTCCCGACTCTACAATGGGAAACTTTGCACACAGATTGATTTAGGCCGCGCCCGCACCACTCATCACTAGCCAACATCATTCCCTGTCAGCAAATCCCACGCGCAAGGTGAGACTGTATTTGGTTTTTTTTGTTTTCACTATTCCCTTCCCTATGACATTTTAACAGTTTTCAATTACATTGTTCACCTTCCTCTCAACTTTACCATGGAAATCTTGGCCCACAGAGGAAATTAGGCTGTGCCACCAACACCCACCACTAGCCATCAGAATTCCCTGTCAGCCAATCCTGCTCACAAGGTGAGACTTTGTTTGATTTTTTTGTTATCACAGTTCAAGCCATGAGGACAATTTAACAATTTTCAGTTAAAGTGTCCACCTCCCTCCCAACTCTACACTGGGAATCTTGGGCCACGCTGCCACCACCAACCATGAGTAGGTGAGAGTGTTTTGTTTTTGTTTATTTTCTCTGTTCATATCAAAAGGGTTTAACAATTTTCAATTAATTGTTTGACTTCTCTACATTGGTTAAGCATTAGGTAACAGTTATATAGAGGGGCAATTCAAATAAAATGGTGAGAAAATATCACTGTTTGATGATGTTGCAGTTCTTTCCACTCACCATTTTTCAATTAAATTGCTTTGAGATCAGATCCCACAGACGAAGCTTTGTCCTGCTGTCAATGTCACCAGCAGCAACCCAAAAGATTGTTTGGCCCACCACCACTGCTTACTCCCTTCCACCATGTCTCCTCAGATCTTGTTGATGTTAGTCTGTCTGTTTATTTTGTTTGTGCCTGTTTATATGTTTTGTTGATTGTTGTTTTACCTAGTTGGGGATAATTGTGGGACATTTTGACTTGAACTGATTTCATTTCATGAACTGGGATTGTGGTCGCACAACCACAGTACTAGTGTCCTTCGTGGGGGTAGACTCTTTTGTGCAACGAGATTCTGTTCTTGCATTGAAATCTTTCACTTTACAATTATTCCCACTTATCTCCCACCCACCCCCTCTTCCTCCATATTTACCCTCGTCACTAGTTCCTGTCTCAATTTATGTTTTGTTGATTGTTGATTTACCTGGCTGGGGATAATTGTGGGACATATTGATTTTAATTGATTCCATTGCGTGAACTGGGATCGTGGTCATGCAACCACAGTACTAGTGTCCTTTGTGGGCGTATACTCTTTTGTGCAACGAGATTCTGTTCTTGCATTGCAATCTTTCACTTAAAAATTGTCCCCACTTATCTCCCAGCCACCCCTCTTCCTCTCTATTTACCCTCGTCTCTATTTACTGCCTCAATTTTTTTTTTTTTGTAAATGTTGATGATTATTCTTTCTCCATTGTCATTCTTGGTTTGAAATCTTTCGTTTCAAAAACTGTTCCTCTTCTCTCCTAGCCACCCGGTCTTCCTCCATTTCCTCCTCTTTTCCTTCGTTCCCACTTCAATTTTAATGTTTGTGTTTGTTGTTGAATATTTTTTCTCCATTCTCTGTCTTCCATTAAAATCCTGTAGTTCAAAAACTATTCCTCTTTTCTCCTAGCCACCCCATCAATGTTCCTGTCTTCTCCATTTCCTCTTTTTCTTCTTTCTCTGGCAGTTCTGCCCTAGAACAGTGAACACGACAGGATTTTAAAATCATGCATTGGTTTTTGCAGGGTATCTGATTGGTGAAAATATGTGGTAGGGGTGAGATTAATTTGCTCATGGCAATGTCATGTGAGTCTATGTCCAGTTTTGTTCTTTTCACAGATCTTTTGGTAATGGTGATCTAACATTTTTTCATCCCAACTCTATCTCAGGAGAAACCAATTATCAACATCGGATTTTTTAAACAATTAAATTGTCAATTCTGTTGATTAGTTTAGAAGGTGACAACTAGTTGTTACTTCATATGGCTTTGTGTGAGAAGTGAACAGGAAAGGGAAAATCATACAATGTTTTTGAAGGGTGGTCTGATTGGTGAAAATATGTACATGGACGAGATAAAGTTGGCTCATGACAATGAGGTTGAAGGGAACCTCCTACTATGAGATTAAATATTGTGAGTAAAAAGTGATTGGTATCAAATAATAATATCTCACTACATATATCATTAGAAAGTACATACGATACCGTGAATAATATAATTTCCCAAAAATAAGACTATCTCTGAGAGATAAGACTATTTCCGAATCTCGGTAATAGTCTTATTTCTCGGCGATAGTCTTATTTTTTGGAAAAGCCTTATGTTTTGGAAAGAATAGGCATCTCTGCATAGGAATAGTACATATTCACGTAGCTCTCGGATATAGGCTTATTTCTCGGCAATTGTGTTATTTGTCAGAGAAGGCTTATTTCTTGGAAATAGTCATATTTATAATGCTATTTCCAAGAAATAAGCCTTCCCCGATAATTAAGACTAATATTTTTGAGAAAAAGATGACTGAGATTACGCTTCCAGGATCAATCAATATTGAATTACAACTACCTAGGTAGTTAGGTATCATATATTTTATAAATAGAGACAAGTTCCCTCAACCTCAATGTAATGTGAGTCTGTGTTCAGTTTTGAAGCTCGCGCATTGCAGAGCTCAAGACCACTCTCATTAATGTCCAAGAGCCCAATGCTCACTGTTGTCTCCTACACATGTTCTAGCCCAACTCTCTATATTCATTCACATCTAACCAATCAGGTAAGACTATGATAAAATCTGTTTTTGTACAGTTCCTGTCAACAACAACTAATGCACCATTTCTCAATAAATTGATAAAAAACTCTTTCAATGACTCCGGACATTTCCCATTTACGAACGAGAGCACTGAATTGCTAAGATCCACCTCCTGCCATCCCATCAACATAGAAAAGAAAATGAGAGGGAGTTGGAGTCTGAGTGACACATTGTCTGATTTGATTGATTGCTCTGAGTTAAACTGGGATTGTGGTCTTGTCACTGTAGTACCAGTATCCTTTGCGGGTGTGGACTCTATGGAATGAAACAAGATTCTGATTTTTGCTGGACAGTCCTTTGCATATCAAGACTTATTGTTGCTCAGCTCCTCCTATCTCCAATCCACCTCTGTCCACCACCGCCAGAATCACATCCACCTTGTTTCCTCTGCCCATCAACACGGGAGCGGAAACATGAGGGTGACACATTGTCGATTCAATTGATTGCTCTGAGTTAAACTGGGATCGTGGTCTTGTCATTGTAGTACCAGTATCCTTCAGGGTGTGAACTCTTTGGACAAAACGAGATTCTGTTTTTCGCCGGGCAGTCATTTGCATATCAAGACTTGTTGTTGTTCAGCTCCTCCTCCTTTCCTCAATTCTCTTCTGTCCACCACCATCGCAATCACATCAACCGTGTCGCCTCTGTCCATCAACAGGAGAAAGGAAACAGGAGGGTGCGACACATTGTCAGATTTGATTGATTGCTCTAAGTTAAACTGGGATCGTGGTCTTGTCACTGTAGTACCAGTAACCTTTGCGGGTGTGGACTCTTTGGACGACTTAGAGATTCTGTTTTTACTGGGCAGTCCTTTGCATATTGAGACTTATTGTTGCTCAGCTCCTCCTCCTTTCCTCAATTCTCTTCTGTCCACCACCATCGCAATCACATCAACCGTGTCTCCTCTGTCCATCAACAGGAGAAATGAAACAAGAGGGTGCGGCACATTGTCAGATTTGATTGATTGCTCTAAGTTAAACTGAGATCATGGTCTTGTCAATGTAGTATCCTTTGCGGGTGTGAACTCTTTGGATGAAACAAGATTCTGTTTTTAGCTGTTTTAGCTGGGCAGTCATTTGCATATCAAGACTTATTGTTGCTCAGCTCCTCCTCCTTTCCTCAATTCTCTTTTGTCCACCACCATTGCAATCACATCGACCGTGTTGCCTCTGCCCATCAACAGGAGAAAGGAAACAGGAGGGTGCGGCAAATTGTTAAACTGGGATCGTGGTCTTGTCACTGTAGTACCAGTATCCTTCACCGGTGTGGACTCTTTGGACGAAAAGAGGGTCTGTTTTTCGTTGGGCAGTCCGTTGCATATCGAGACTTATTGTTGCTCAGCTCCACCTCCTTTCCTCAATTCTCTTCTGTCCACCACCATTGCAATCACATCAACCGTGTTGCCTCTGCCCATCAACAGGAGAAAGGAAACAGGAGGGTGCAGCACATTGTCAGATTTGATTGATTGCTCTGAGTTAAACTGGGACCGTGGTCTTGTCACTGTAGTACCAGTATCCTTTGCGGGTGTGAACTCTTTGGATGAAACGGGATTCTGTTTTTAGCTGGGCAGTCCGTTGCATATCGAGACTTATTGTTGCTCAGCTCCTCCTCCTTTCCTCAATTCTCTTTTGTCCACCACCATCGCAATCACATCAACCGAGTTGCCTCTGCCCATCTACAGGAGAAAGGAAACAGGAGGGTGCAGCACATTGTCAGATTTGATTGATTGCTCTGAGTTAAACTGGGATCGTGGTCTTGTCACTGCAGTACCAGTAACCTTCGCGGGTGTGGTCTCTTTGGACGAAATGAGATTCTGTGTTTCGCTGGACAGTCCTTTGCATCTCGAGACTTATTGTTGCTCAGCTCCTCCTCCTATCTCCAATCCACCTCTGTCCACCACCGTTGCAATCACATCGACCGTGTTGCCTCTGCCCATCAACAGGAGAAAGGAAACACGAGGGGGCAGCACATTGTCCAATTTGATCGATTGCTCTGAGTTAAACTGGGATCATGGTCTTGTCACTGTAGTACCATTATTCTTTGCGGGTGTGAACGTTTTGGACAAAAAGAGATTCTCAAAACAAGATTCTGTTTTTTGCTGGGCAGTCCTTTGCATATGGAGACTTGTTGTTGCTCCACTATTCCTCTTATCTCCAATCCACCTCCATCCACTACCACTGGAATCACATCCACCTTTTTTCGTCTGAGCCTCAACGTGAGAACGAAAACGAGAGGGGGTGAGGTATTGTGACATTCAGCTCTTTTGGCAAAATGGATTATGTTTATTGCATAAACATCTTCCATTTCAAAAATTGTTTCCGCTTACCTGCCCCCACCTTTGGGCAATACCCAACTTTTGGCCCCTGTGTTTCCCCCATATCCAATTTGATCACCATGTAATCCCCCTCTTAGTCTCTTCTGTCCTTACTTTCATATTTGCTGAATTGATTGATTTGCTTTAAACTGAGATGGTGGTCTTGTTGACTGTGGTACCAATGTCCCTCATGGTTTCCTCTTACCTGCCCCCACCTTTGGGCAACACCCAACTTTCCGCTCCTGTGTTTCCCCCCATATCCAATACGATCACCATGTAATCCCCCTCTTAGTTTCTTCTGTCCTCCCTTTCATAATTGCTGAATTGATTGATTTGCTTTAAACTGAGATCGTGGCCTTGCTGACTGTGGTACCAATGTCCCTCATTGATGTGGTTTCTTTTGGCCAAATTCAGAAGATGTCTCCTCTTATCTCCCCCACCTTCAGTTAACACCTGTTTTTCCGTTCCCGTCTCTCCCCCATATCCAATACGATCACATGCAAACCCCCTCTTCCTCTCTTATCTCCTATTTCTTCATGCTGGCTGTATGCCCTGTGCTGGTGAAAAGGTGTGAAATCTAGGGGCTGGGGAGAAAGGATGGCATCTTGATTTGAATTGTTTTGATTGGCTTTAGACTGAGATTGTGGTCTTGCTAACTGTGGTACCTATTTCCTTTGTAGATGTGGACTCTCATGACAAAATGAACATCTATTCATTGCATTCATGTTTCTTTTCAAAACTTGTATTATCTTTTCTACCATCTAAACCCCCCGTCTCCCTCATCATTAAGAACCCCAAATGGGATGATTATCTGTTGTTTTCTCTCAAGAAGCATGGTCACAACTTGATGCAATATTGGATGCAACTTACACAGATGCCAAAGATATAAGGGAGCATGAAGCTCATGGATGACAAAAATATGATATTACTCTTTTGAGATGCTCATTTGTCTCCACTTACCACTCAGATTATGACACCACCAAGCCTCACAGTCACAAGTTCACATACCAAGTACAGTATAAGTTCATGGACATACTTCATGAAATTGATTACCTCTCTATTTTACTTTGACATCAGTCAGTACTCAAAACCTCTCTCCTGTCATTTTTCTAAGTCCACATGTTATCACACTTGTGAGCACATCCCATCCAAATTCTGTTTGATTGATGTGAACATTACTTCTCGTCATAATATCTCATGAAATTGATACATAGGTACAATGATGGAATGGGATGATTATCTGTTGTTTTTCTCTCAAGAAGCATTGTTGAAACTTGATGCAATAGTGGATGCAACTTACACCGATGCTGAAGATATGTGTGAGCATCAAGCTTCTGGATGACACCAAAATAATATATTACTTTTAAGACTACACAAAGATGCCCTTTTTTCTCCACTTACCACTCATATTATGATACACCAAACCTCACAGTCACCCTTTCACATACCAAGTGCAGTATAAGTTAATCAACATACTTTATGACGCAAAACTTCAACCAAACTTGAAGTGTAACCTTCATGCAAAGTTTATGATATCAAATCCACCATGAAATAAAATCAATTCTCAGGCAAAATGAAAGCTAGCACAAAATGAACTTTATTTTGGGGTTGTTGCTAGCTGATCATTGTTTTGCCTGTTCATGTTTGAATGGTGTCTTGATACTATTCATTTTCCATGCAGTTATGTTAAAATTATTTGTCTCTAGTATTTCAATATTTATGTATGACCTTTATATAAGTCACATTTTCGCAAAATTTGTGAT
>JABMIG010000113.1:190425-273839 GCA_013187285.1 Cyclotella cryptica
TTCAACGAACTTGTCAATCTCTTGTCTCCAAAATTGAGTAAGAAAGAGTACAATTGTTGTGATGAATTGATCACTGTGGAGCACGTTATGTAGCCAATGGATTGCGTATTTTGGGAGGAGGATACGACCAAAGGATCAAAGGCACATTATTGGGATGTCAAGAGATGCATCCTACAAATCTTTCTGTTCTTTTTTGATGCGGTGAATTCTGCTCCAGAGATGGACATTAAAATGCCAAATACTGCAGAGGAATGGAATGCAATATATCAAGAATATAGAAGGAAGAGTAACCATGAACTCATGGCAGGATGTGTTGGTTGCCTGGATGGTTTCTTTCAGAGAACTAACAAACCAACTAAGAATGAAGTTGCCAATGTAATATCGTATTATTCAAGCCATTACAAATCGTACGGTATCAACTGTCAGGCATGCGTCCCTCCCAATCTACAGTTTATGTATTTTGGTGTTGTTTCACCAGGATCTACAAATGACGACATTTCGTACCCATTGGCAACAGGATTGAAGGACATCTTCGATGCACTACCACCTGGACTGTTTGGATTAGCTGATGCTGCTTATAGCTTGAGTGAAAGTATGCTGATTCCCTTCGTTGGTACAGACCGGTGCAATCCAGCACAAGATGCATTCAATTATTATCTGTCGCAGCTTTGTATCAGAGTTGAAATGGCGTTTGGTAGGCTTGTAAACAAGTTTCGAATTTTAAGCGGCAAGGTTGGCAGAAATATTGATAGAGTGTTGGCTGTTTTGACTGCTTGTGCACGTTTACATAACTTCATTATCAAATGGAAGGGACAAGATGATTCTCATTCTGAGTACGCCACTGCTGAAGACGAAATGGAGGCATTGCAAATCACACCAAATAGTGATGCTCCTATGGGGATGTCGTTTCTGCCAGTAGTACCAGACAAAGAATTCGAGGCATTTCCTGGGATATCAAGGACTAGATAGAAGCTATTGTGGAACATATTCGTGAACAAACATAAGAAGGCCACTACACAATATAGTACGTCAAAGAAGAGAGCAACTTGCCTTGGTTGTTGTTTCTCTGAATGGTCATCACACAGATCGTGAATTTATTAGTCCTATTTAATTTTCTATTCATTTAAAATTGGAACCCTGAATTTGTCATTTAAGTTTGGAACCATGAATTGTGATTAATACAGTTAAACTAAAGAGATAGTGAGTCGTCGCTACTTTCTGGGGACTTGTACCCAAGCTCTTTCTTTACTTCCTCATACTTCTTTACGTAATGCTTTGCCATCTTTTTCATGTGTTTCCTCTGTGCACTCAATTCTTTCAGTGCCTCCTCCGACTCCCCATTATCCCTATCCTCAAAGAATTTCCGCTTCAACTTATTTGCTTTCGTAGAGTATAACTCACCCATAGACTTCATCTCCATCATGCGATCAAATTGAACTATCTCCTGACGATCACTCTCTCTGGTGCTGATTGCAATTGCGGCACGCTCCATCGCCTCCACCGCAGATGACTTCTTTGTTTGAAAATTGTTTGTATCTGGCATGGGAGAGAGACTCCGATCCGTAGTTGTACTGGTGGAACGACCAAGGGGTTTGAATGGATCCATGGAACCACTTTTCAAGTTAGCGTCGAGCGTAGGATGGGCACATGCAAGAAGAGCTTTGTCTCCTGCCTCCATCAAACAATGATGTAGGTAGAACAGGTACACTCTCCCACCAATACAAGCTCCAAAGTCACCATGAAACCCAGATAGTGTCTTTTTGTTGCATGCTTCCCTGTACAGGGCTTGAACAAACAAGAGAACTCTCTTAAATTCACCAAGAGAAAGATTATTGTACTCACTCAAAATGGTTTCTTCCACTGTGTACCCGATAAGCTTTTCAGCGGCGGTGGGAGAGAACTGGAGTAATGAAGGATCCTCTGAACAGTAGTGTGAATGGAGGATCTGCCATGCAGTTGCCTTGGGATTTCTGGAGTCCAAGTCATCCTTGTCGTGAGACTCTTTCAAGGCGATGTACTGTTCCTTTCCACGGACGATGACGTTGACCATTCGATACAATGTTCCACCGACCTTGATGAAGTCCGGCTTGGTGCTGGCTGACTGTTTCTTGGCAAGGGAGTTCTTGATTTTATGCGTGTACCCTTTGCAGTTGAGTTCAAACATTTTTCCCAAGCTCATTATTTTTGCGATGGGCTTGGGCTATAGCTATTTTGTTGGCTTGGAGGAAGGCTTGCTTCACGTAACACTTGAGGTCAAGCCACTTCCGAATTCCAAGTGTCTCTACATCAAGGCCATCCTTGGTTAGAACCACATCTTTAAGGGTCAGTGAGCCCGCCCATTCTACAAGTCTTGCTTTCTTGAGTTCTTGGTCATTGTCTTTCTTCTTTTGGACAGGAGATGTGTCTTCTTCTTGTGCATTGATGAGCACTTCTTCTTGGTCGTATTCGGAAGGATTCATGAGATCAAGTGTGGTGTCAGCAATAGTTGGGGCAGTACTATCATGGGAGAGATCCCCAGTTGCGATGGCAGTGCCAGGAGGCGTGTGAGGGGGGTTGCAGGTATTAGTCCCTGCAATGGTTGCGATGGTCCTAGCAATCCCTAAGTGGGACAATGGCAAGAGGGAGGCTGACATCAGACCCAGCAGAATCGGGTGTCTGTTGTGAGTGCCATTGTTGATTCTGATGCGTGCGGAGGAGATGAAATGGTGGTTTTATCTACTAGTGGAGATGATGGGTTCAAGTGGAGATGTGTCGAGATGTGTCTTGGCACGTGACTCCCTGAAAATACGGGAGCCGTGAGGAGTGACACACTCAAGCGCTAATACAGAAAAAGCTCCCGTTTTGAAAAGCGAGAAAAACAGGATCTGTGAGGTTGGCAAACGGGGAGCGATAATACAGCGCCTTATAATTTAACTCACAAAAATGATTTTTCTCAAATCATCGGAAAATTGGCTAGTACAAAGCCCTACATACGATTTGTGAGTAAGCCCTTTGCTTTTTACTAACAGCTTACTAACAATTTGTGTGCAGTGGTTCTAAAGATGCCACAATGTTTTCATGCAACAAGCATCTAAAACAGTTTGTGTACAATGAATGTGAACTTTTAGTTCAGGATGAGAATTGCGCTCATAACCCATCGTGCACAAACTTTTTCGTGATCTGTTGAAAAGGGCTTTGTAAGGATGGTATTGTAATGGAATGTGAACGGAAAAAAATATTTTCACATTCAGGTTCATGTATGCATGATTAAGGAATGGCATTAACTGTCAAAGACAAAGGCTTGAAGCCAATGTGGTCTTGAACATTATTGTACATTTTGATCATGTGCAAAGAGATCAAAATGCTCAAAATGCTCAAAAATGTTTAGTAACACATAGTTGATGTAAACCGCTATGTTTGAATCTTGTTGAACCTCTTTCAACAGTTCAAAAAGTTGAAAAGTGATCAAAAATGAAAAGTGATCAACAATGTTCAAAAATGTTCAAAAGCATTTAAAATGTTCAAAAACATTCAACACAATGTTTTCATGCAACAAGCATCTAAAACAGTTTGTGTACAATGAATGTGAACTTTTTTAGTTCAGGATGAGAATTGCGCTCATAACCCATCGTGCACAAACTTTTTCGTGATCTGTTGAAAAAGGGCTTTGTAAGGATGGTATTGTACGTGAATGTGAACGGAAAAAATATTTTCACATTCAGGTTCATGTATGCATGATTAAGGAATGGCATTAACTGTCAAAGACAAAGGCTTGAAGCCAATGTGGTCTTGAACATTATTGTACATTTTTGATCATGTGCAAAAGAGATCAAAATGCTCAAAAATGCTCAAAAATGTTTAGTAACACATAGTTGATGTAAACCGCGTATGTTTGAATCTTGTTGAACCTCTTTCAACAGTTCAAAAAGTTGAAAAGTGATCAAAAATGAAAAGTGATCAACAATGTTCAAAAATGTTCAAAAGCATTTAAAAATGTTCAAAAACATTCAATTGAGTTTGGCAGAAACAATGACTTGTTTCCTGGAGGTCATACTGGACTAAATCATTGAATGTTCTCATGGATAAAGATTGGATATGCGCTACATTCTCTTTGTTTTCTTCTGGTATAATCATGAATTTAGACTTTGTGAGATTGCTTTCATTGATATCTTCTTGCCAAATATTACGTTGAAGGATTATTTTGCCACTTAACTTCTTTGTTCCAAATTTGCTGGATCTTTCTGGACAGAAAAAGCATGAAGGTATGGTGCAATATCTCTTTCCGTTTTTACTATTGAAAGCTTCAACAATGCCAAGGGATCTGGTGAAAGTTAACCAATCTTGTTGTGTGAAAAACATACCATTTCTCTCCCAGCAACTTCTCAGAATTTCTGACTTGGGGTCATATATTTGGAGTCACTTGGAAGTACTATGCGTTAGTTAAAGGTTTCAACAGTTCCCTTAAGGGGTTAAGGGTTCACTAAATGATATCTACCATGTATCTTGGTTCATATAAGAGCCTACAGATTAAAGCGGATTTTTACGATACACTTGTATTTTTCACTGATAAAATACACCACAGACATTCTACAGTCTTCATGAGGCATTTCTCCTTTTCCACAGCAACACACTCACTAAGTTTCAAATTACTATTATTACTTTTTACTGAAATGGGTCAGTAATCGAGTAATTTCAATAACACAAAAAGTAATAAAGTAAACTGTCGGCCAGTTTACTGAAGGCCCATCAGATTTCAATACGAGATTCATCCTCCTCTTCCAGGACAGTAAGTTACTGTCTTTGACAAAACTTCAGTAACAAAAGTAAATTATGCATATACATTATTTGCATCCATGTAAACATGTTCCAAGTAGTATTAAACATATACTCCCTATTTTAGCTGCTCTATTCACTATCCCCATCATCTGAACTCTCATCTGTGCCTTCCTCCACTGGCTGCTTCCCCCCTCCATCATCTCTTCCACATCCTTCTTCACAATCTTTAACTCTGGGTCCGGATATTTGTCATTATAATCAATGACCATTTCATAGAAATCCCAATACCTCTCAAAATTATCATACAGCAACTCAGACTGGCAGTCCAAGTTTAACTCTTTATCAAATCCCTGATATGTTCCCAAGACAGTGTAGAAAAATCCAAACCCATTCCCTGTGCCATTGTCTTGAGGGGCCCTGTCTTCACACACTTTGTTAGCACTGCACAATCAATCTCACAAAACTTTTCAGTACGATCATGATCTTCATCATAGAATCCCTTCTTTTGGCCAGTCACATTGTTGGTATACTTCGTCATCATTTCTGAATCCCAAATGGAATTGAGACATAAGGGAGCAATCTGTATCATAGAGGGGGCGGCATATCCCCATCTCCCAACAGATCTTCTAAGCTCCTGGGAGTCATGTCATAGGGAAACTCTTCTTCAGGCCCAGGTACATTCGATTCAGCTGGTGACACCATTTTCAATCGTCCTTAATGGGGCATATGGGGTTTGTATTCCATGGAGAGGGGGTGTGGGAGAAGATGACAGGTTAGGGAGGCCAAAGTTCCAATTAAAGTGATAAAAAATGAAAACGGGGAATACTCACCACTGGAGTGGGACTTTCCCCTGCTTTTTTTCAGACTGCTGCTCTAATGCCACAAGAGGGTGCTGCATGGGGCGTGGGGTTTGTATTCCATGGAGAGGGGGTGTGGGAGGAGATGGCAGGTTAGGGATGGCAAAGTTCCAATTAAAGTGATAAAAAAAATGAGAACTGGGAATACTCACCACTGGATTGGGATTTTCCCCTACTTGGGATTACTCACCACTGGAGTGGAATTTTCCCCTGCTTCTTTTTATGGCTGTTGCGCTGATGCCGCAAGAGGGTGCAGCGTGGGGCACGGGGTTTATATTCAATGGAGGGGGGGGCACGGGAGAAGATGGGTATTTTATATTTATGGTTGATTTTGGTCACTTTCTGCAAAATGGTCACCAAAAAATGGCCTATTTAATATATTTTATGGACGTTTGGAGAACACAAACAAGATTTTAAACGTTTCGAATCTTAAAATGTAACAATAATTTGTATTAATGTCCGTATACATTTAAACGGGTTATATAAATTGAAATTACTAGATATACAGTATATTGATTTTTAGGAAACTTACTATTTTTAAATAAATCGACGAAATTTGATAGTATTATTTTATATTAATGGCTGTATATCAAAGTCAGACACGTCTACATAACTGCATATAAGCTAATGTTTGTCAGTTTATTTTTTATTTATGTCCGTATATCATGGGGTATGCATATTCACATATGTACATGAATACTAAAAATATCATTCTATATGGGTCTACACATATTAGGGAATGAAGGTTTTGATAAACAAAAATGCCAGTTTTTGTGCACACATTTTAAATATCCGTTGGTTGCTCACTAATTTGTGCCACATCGCTAATTTTTTTGTATGGTAAGGTACCACCTTAATGGTACGATACCACACCCACGCTGCATGCAGGCTGCTTCAGAACTGCTTTCTACCACCATGCAAATATCAGGGCAATTTGAATGACCGACAATGAACAATGAGCAAAATGATTGTTTTGGCAATATTGAATTGTGATGATGCAATACCACCATGATCGCATCTTGAAGGGATGACTTTTGGTAGAGTAGATCGTGAAATGTGCTTGCTGTGACTGTTTTTTCACGGGCAGCATGAATGTTTTTACATTTGAGCAGTGGTCGCAGACGATGAGCATGGCGGCCTCCGGAACGAATCGGAACAACAGTGATCAAGATGGGCCTGGTGGCCTCACAGAACTATTCTGAATGACTCCCAATATGGACGAGTCACATTGGGGAAGTCGTTTTTTACGCAATCGTGCGAAACTTTATTACACAACTGCACTGTCACGCTACTTTGTTTGCGCAAAATCGATTTGTTTTGTACATAACTCGCTCAACAGGTACGTCCGTTTTATGTATATCAATTGTTTATGTACATCACGCGCATTATTTTATTAACACAACTGCAACACTCCTTTGTTTGCAAAAAATCGATAGGTACATCGATTTGTTATGTACATAACTTGCTGTATATGTAAGTCTATTATGTATGTCAAGTTTTATGTATATAACATCATTTTGTGTGTAAATTTATGGGTGCTACCTCTCCAGAGGAAAGCAAGAAGATGAAAATGACATGACATTCTATCATCTAAAAAAGGCAAGTACATGAAATTGTTATGAATATAAAAAGCAGTTTTGACACTTTGGCATTTCCTAACATTCATCATATGTAAAACCTATTTCACCAAAGGTGAGAATGTGGGGATTTTTGTTAATTAATTATATATATATAACATGAACTAATGCACTACTTTGACTGAGGGGGTTGCCATGGAAAATGTTTTGAGCATTGGAAAGATGATGGAATGGGGAGAGTGGTATGTTTGTAACGGGGTTATGTATATAACATGGCTCGTTTGGCATGCGCCAGGTGAGTACCAAGGGGAGAGTGGTATGTTTGTAACGGGGTTATGTATTTAACATGGTTCTTTTGGCATGCGCCAGGTGAGTACCAACTGATTACTCCATGTTTAATGAGACACACCAGCCAATACGGTGTTGATATTTTTGGATGAGCGATGGGATGTTTTCTTGATGTTCTAAAGAGATTGCTGTATCATGGTGCCAATATTCTTGGATTCACGCCATGAAAAATTGTATCTGTTATGTATATATTCACGCAATCATGTGTATTCTCAGGCATTGAAGACCGCTGCGGACAAGCAAAGGTTAGTTATCACAGAATTGATTATTGATGTGTTTTTTTTGAGCAGGGTGACAAATGTGACCTTCTGAATGTGTTATGCTTGAGACAGTGTTATATACATAATCGCGTGGATAAAGTGCCTAAAGGGGTTTTTCCCACAGTGCAACCAGCTGCCTGCTGTGGTTTTTTCACCCAACCCACTCAAAAACCCCAGAGTTCGTTGTCATGTGTGAAGGAGAATTGGGGGTAGTAGTAGAATAATGAATTTTATTGTAACAGGATAGTATTTTGGTGGCATTTTATAACATATAAACTGATAAATCCAGTGACCATTTTGCAGAAAGTGACCAAAAGTGACCAAAAATATCTCAAACCAGAAGATGGCAGGTTGGGGAGGGCAGGTTCCAATTAAATAGTTAAAAAATGAAAAATGGGGAGTACTCACCACTGGAGTGGGATTTTGCCCTGCTTTTTTTCAGGCTGTTGCGCTGATGCCACGAGAGGGCGCGGCATGGGGCGTGGGGTTTGTATTCATGCTAGGGGAGGGAGGAGATGGCGGCAGCGGCAGAAATTCTCATTGTTGCATTGTGTGATGAAGTGATGGGAATATAGCTGCAGCTGTGGCTGCATCGCTGGAATATGAGTGCACAAGCATAGTATGAGGCCACAAGCAGCTGGCGCACATGCGTGAGCTGGCATGTGGCCAGACCGCACCTGAAAATTACTTGGGAGTGATTCTATGCTAATGTTATCTGTTACTGGGCTAACATGCACATTGCTGAAAATGGGTCTTTACATGGCCTCGCAGTAAAGTGGCCTAAACTAAGTAGCCTACAGTAACAGTAAAGTCCCAAAAAGGCAGTAAGAATCCAGGAATCGGAATTCCTGAGTAATTTACTCAGGAATTTGAAACTTAGCACACTCATATGCATAGCTCATTGTAACTCTGGTTGGTTGCTGAGTTATTTCAATTCATCAAAAAACTCTTAGCACACAACACACATGGGGAATCGGAGGGGCATCAGCACAAAAATTAAATGAAATTGGCGTGACATACAGTAGCAACACCTACTTTGGTAAATAGGTTGGATACATATAATTTTTTCCATGTTATTGTTATGATCAGTAACTTTGCACCAATTATAAGATATTTTTAATGTTTCTTTGACATTTTCTGGCTCTTATGAACTAAGATATACTGTATGTGTCTAATGCTATAACTCAAAGAGTACAGTTGTACGTAACTGCTTCCTCCAGTGGCACGTGTTCTTTCAAAATTAATAGGCATACCATTATATTATTATGCACAACTGATTGGTGATAACTTTAAAGCATGGATATCATCTACATCTAATGTAGCAAAACTGAATAAATGTCTAGCTCATAGAATTATACCCTAAACAGATCAACAAATATTGCTAAAATAGATACTCAAAATGTGTTAGATCTAGATTGTATAATTTAGAAATATCACCCGGCTAGAAAAGGATTCTTCATCTAACGTCAAAAATTTAATTCTAATGTAGAAAATCTAAGATCTGTGTTCGTTGCTAAACTTTGATTTCACTTCCTAGGCAAAGAACTCTGTAACTCTATTTTATTCAAAATACATTTAATTCAAGGACACATTCAGAATCAAGCGTCACATGGTACACCCCATTGTTAACCATTTGGCTTGTTGAGATACATTTTGGATCAGGACAGTGTACAGAGCAGGCAAGGAAACAATCACCCCATATGTTAAATTGCTTTGCGCTGTCTTCATCACTTGGCAAGGGGATTGGTGAATTGCCATGCACCTGATAAAATGTACCTGAGATAGCCACCAAAAGCTGATGCCCACAATGTCACTGACATGAACAGTAGGGTCACAAGATGCCTGGGATGCTTGCATCATTAGATGTGAAGAAAGTATATTGGAAAAACTGTCCCACTGTATTAATAGGACAGTTTGAAGGAAGGGAACGTTTGCATCAATTGCTCTAGCGGCGTTGTTTTGCCATGCCTCATTTGGATTTCCAGGAACTTTGAATGACTTACATGTTTGGGAACAATCAGCCCTGTAAGAATCCATGATCAATGAACAACACGACCTGATAAATCCTGAGTTTGTTCTTGAGGTGAAGTATTCACAAAGATATTTTATCTTGTGGATGAAATATACCCTTTTTGTCAAGATCTCTTGGTACAGAACTGTGATCCTATAGTAAGTGGCCATCCCAGTCAAGAAGAGCTAGTAAATTATACATACAGACCGCAACATCACGTAATAAACACTAGCTCTTCTTGACCAACCGGCTCATCTTGACCAGTATGTAGAAATGTATGTGTGCTCATCTTTACCACACAGCCATAAGCACATTATTTTGCCACCATCACGCACCTGCTTCCATCACTAACAACATCAAAAATCATCATACCAAGCTCATTCAAAGCACTGTCATAAGAGCACAGGTCCAACAATCACAGCAACCATTCCAAACATTGCCCCGCGCCATGAACCCAGATATCCCAACTGACGACCCATCTCGAACAGCAACGGGAGCTCCTCGTCAACAAAAATGCCCCGCAGCAAATGACTGCCATTCACAAATAAAGATCGCCAACCCATACAAGAGAACAACTTCCAACCAACGTACAGACAGCCACCCGCAACATGTCACCAGCCCGTCACAACAACAACAACAGTTCGACCAACAACAACTTCCAGCATCACATCAAGCAGACATTCCTGGGCCCGGACAACACAACATAACTTCCAACAGTCACGCGTCTTCAGAGATATACAGTCTCAAAGCAATCAGACTTAATTAACAATATAAATGGATTACAGATGTATCAGTAGTTACATCAATTATATTGTTTGATATTCATTAATGAGAAGAAGCTGCTTTCACAACCACTTCACTGCAAACAAGGTGTTAGCAAGACTGGTAGTGACAAATTATCTCTTGTTAACATATTGTATGTAGGAGTTATACTGGTGCTTTTTTCTCACTAGTTCGTGAAAAATCAAAACTGTTAGATAAATTGTTAGTAAGTTTGAGACCTCCGTCTCTAACTAACAACATCCGTTTTTGCTAACGTTTTAGCTAACAGAGTTGATCGAGATCAAAATGCTTCACTCCGAAATCCTTACTAACAGATTTACTAATATCAACTGTGCCATCGCGCGCCGGCGTTCTGGTAGGAGTAGCGTTGTGGAGAATCCTTATTCCTCTGTTCATACAAAATCAACTTTTGATGAGAAATCCCATTTTGAATAATGTACCTCCTCTGTTCCAACAAAAATCATTCTTTTAGAGAAATTACTATTTATTGGACTAGATTTTTGCCCCGAAACACACTCAAAAACACACTCATCCAATCATTAAAGCAAAACATACTCCTTTCTCTCATCCCTCTCATATATCCCCTACAATGAACATCCTCTCGCAGAAAGCACAACCCTTGACACGCTCAAACCAATGTTGGCGTTCAATATAGCTCATGATGACACTCCCTTTCACTTGGAACGCCGTGACCTCTTGATCTCTCCTGCAACACTGCAAACGAAAAACACCGGTAACCTCCCCGTACACTCGCAAAAACGTCAGAGTGTACGGAGAGGTTACCGGAATTTCAAGAGTGTACGGGTGGGTTACCGGTTTTATACATTACTTAAGCCGCATTTTCGTTTATCACGCTATAGTAAGTGGCCGTTTCTGGAAAATAGGGCGCGGCTAGTAGTTTTAACATGGCGCCCTTTTTACATGCCCTTTTACACCTCGCCCTTTTACACTTTAATTGATATGATTCTACATGTTGGTAGTCACGTAGCAATAGTACCAACATACCTTCCACCGCCCTTTGCATAAAACATCAAGTGAAAAATGGGCCGTCTGTTTACATTGCAATTTCATAATGACATAGTGGCCATCCACCAATATGGAGCGCCCATCCTACCAACTACATTACAATACATCCATCATCCACATCACGTCCCTCATCCAATTTACGTCCCGTCTCCAAATCTATACTGCTAAGAATACAATCACGTCAATAATCTAATCTCATCCACCAATCAAAGCCGTCCCTTCTCTAACAGCCACGCCAAACAACCCAGGATGAACAACAACACAAAAACAACAAACAAACGGACCGCGTCTGACATATCACATGATTCAGATTCACATTCCTTTCAATCCGCCTTTCAATCCGACCATGTCAGCGATACAGAATTGCCGCCGTCCAACATCCATAACAACACAGTCTTCTGTCACCACATCAAACAAACATTTCTTGGTCCCATATGCACCTCCTGTAAATGCAAAGTGGTCAGAGGCCATACACTGTTCTATGTCTCGCGTCACAGCCTCAAATCACATATAACAACCAACAAGTGTTTCAGCGGTAACCTACACTCCTTCAAATCACAGACTCTGGAAAAGTCTCTCCATATTGCATTGGTACAATATCACAATTCCATGAGAAACAACCCTGCACTGGCATCTAGAATTGTTCACAATAAATATCATTTTCAAACTGCTCCAAAGAATCTGCCGTATTGCAATCTATGTGGTTTCATTGGGAGCAAGTTATGCCACATCAGGCGTCATGTGCAGCTTACCTCCAACCTTTGTTCCGAGTCAGACGTCAGGACTGCTGATGGCTCCATTCTATCAAATGAATATGGTTTTCTCATCCCCAGATCTGTGCTAGACAACATCTCCAGAGGTCAGTTTAGTCTTCCCACAAAACCAACTCAACTTCCCACCCATCTTCCTGTCCCACGACACCACCACCCACTTCCACAATCAACATCTCCTCCTCTACCTACACATTCACCCAATACTGCTGCTACTTCACTCCATGCATCCACAACATCCTCGTCACTCACACGCTTTCTCCCCACAGAAGAAGAAGTATTGACGTCCCTCGAAAGCAGTTCCAGTAATGATGCTACCACAATGAACTCTTTCATTGTTACTGAATTATGCAACACATTTGGAAGCCAGGAAAAAGCAGAAGCAGCTTATGATTACCTAACTGCTTTTATACTACTCATCAATCAACAAACACCTGGGCTGCTAAAACAACAATTGACAGATTATACCACAATGCTGACTTCAAACTCACTGGACACTCATCTAGAGCTACTGCTTCATGCCGGAAAACAGTGGTTTGACACACAGTCCGCCAATGTAGGCGTAAGGATAGTTCCAGTACACCACAGGAACGCCATTTACCTCATTGGAAACACCTTCCTAGAAAGTGACAGAGATCTGATGAAAGGAAACACTTTTGTCTGGTCTAACAAGACTGACACTATCTATGAACAGTTTCGTGGCTTGATCACGTTTGCCCATCAAATCAAATGGCCACAATATGCCCATTACATGAGCAGAGTGTCTGATGTGTACTTGTATGCAGTAGAGGACCCCTCGTGTGAGACGGAAGATGAGTTCGACTTTGCACTGAGAAAACTGATCAACACCAACATAATTTTTGGACTGCTCACCGAAATTCTCTTAGAAGACCCTCCCACTCCCAATGGCCCCAACCTCATATATAAATATCTTGCAGCCAGCAGTGTTCGGAAAACACACAATGGCATCGTTGCGTTGAGGAACCACAACGAGATTTCAAAACATGCAAACGCCCTGTTGAGACTGCTCAGACATGGTGTATGCAGTTTCTACGTTCGTCAATCTCAACGGATGGCAGAGAAAAAGGAATCACACAAAACATTTGAGGTATGGGCAAACAAACTCATTCAAGATATTCAAGTATGTCCCAGCATTGGACACATTTGCAGAACTATTCGCACTGCAAGAGAAGTTGATAGGAAAACTCCATCGAAGGTTCAAAAAGCATTCAATGACAGAACCGGCGAATTGCTTGTGGCTGGAATACAAATCCACAAAAGCACGTGGTCTGTAGCCATCCCCTCTGCGATTGGAGAGTGGGACAAATCCCTAATCCCACTGTTTCCACAGCATACTGCTACATCCAACCTGCCTTTGCACTGGATCTTTGATCTTGACAACGAAATAGTACTGGCCGGCTCTGATTCTTTTTTATCCATCAATGGCTCCCTTGAACACATCATTCCTCTGACTGAATTTATACCGTTTCTGCCCAGGTAAGTCATCATATATGTATTCATGACATGTCCCCACCATACTTACTGATATAATACAATCTTATTAATGTCCCTTTCCTCCAGTGGCCAAACAGACAATCCTCTCTTTGAGAGTACCAAAAATGCCATTTATGAGAGCTGGAAGTATGATTTGGGATGTCATGCTTACTTTTCCTGTGGGGCCGCACGAGGCTCTGAAATCAGACAACTTCCAGACTTTACACAATGTCAGTTTCTGTGGAACTCAATCAGATTTCAGTTGAGATCAATAAAGAACCAGTCACACGGGAAAAACAACAACGAGAAGGTCGCTCATTGGCTGCCACCATCAGCCTCCAGAAGAAGCATCCTGTGTCACCACATACTTTTTCCAGCTCTAGAGGGCACTCCTACTCATACCAGTCAAAAGGTAAACTCAGCACTCTCTGAAATGTTTGCCAAAACAATGAACCTTTCCAAGCCACTCAGTCCAAAAATCAACAGAGACTTCATGTCAGTTTTGACAGATTATATTGCACCATCATCTTTGGCAAAAACATCCACAACTGAACAGATGGCTTCCCAATTTCACCACTCCACGTGCAATCCATGATGTATACTACTCCTCAGAAACTTTTCAGAGAGACAAACAGGGTAACATGCTTCCAGGACCACTTAGCATGGCTCACCAGATCTGGAGTGCCTTGGGTGAAACCTTGATGGCTCCTCATCTCATCAGTCAAAGGCCAACAAACCAGCACACTGTCCTAACAAAAACTCACTACGATCTTGCCGCAAAGAGGGCGTATCAGAATCCATCTGCCCAAGTAACTAAATTGCAATTTCAGGCAATATCCCATGCTTCGTCGTGTGAAATCAACAAACATGCATTTGTACTGATGGGATGTGGCACAGGCAAGAGTGGCGTATAACTTGATGCTACTTTGTGCATACATGAATATGGTGAGCATCCCCAAGACAATGGTGATATCTCCACACAATTCACTCCTAGAAATGCATAAACTGCAGTCATGTCAGTATTTGAGGGAACAAACCTAATCGTCATCAATTTTACCAGAGCAGGTACAGAGTGGGCAATTGCCATCTCATTTTGACTTACTCTTCATATCCATACATGCTTTCAACGAATTAATGAGAGAACACAGCCATGTGATCAAACAATGGAATCTACACAACATTTTTGTAGATGAGTTCCACAACATCATTGGTGAACTATTTAGGTTCACTTCGGCATGGCAGAGTCTCGCCCAATGGCATCTTTGAACGTGAAGATAATGCTACTGTCTGCCACTGCAGAAAAGTTGATTAAAACAATTGGAGAGTTCATGAACCTTGGTGACTACGAAATTATTGGGTCAACAGTTGAGTACCCAATCCCAGACGTCAGTATTCGTATTGTCGCAAATGAACATACAGTCCATCGCGGATTGCTAAACACAGTCATACAGCATTGTCGAAAATTATTGGACAAGAAGAGATTATGTGTAAAATACATGTGGTAACAATGTCGCGAAAGGATGCAGAAGAACTGTCAGATATGTTGAACAACGCAGGAATGACATCCATGTGGCTTACTAGCAGTCTATCAGGGAAACAAAGGAGCCACATCTTACAGGATTGGCAAAATGGGTCAGATGAAGTTCTGGTATCAACTTTCACTGATGGCATTGACAATGCTGCTACTGAGGCGTCGTTATTGTGGGGCCACTTATTCAATATACAGCCTAGTGCAAATAATTGGAAGAATAAGACCAAACAGGCAGAGCTTCAACAAGGCCTCTGTAACCATTTTTCATACTGAAGCTACATTCGCTTTGAAGAGCAGGATGTAGAGGATACAGTATCAAAGGCAATAGGAGGGATGATATCCACTCACACTAACAGACAAAATTTCACACAATACTACAAAAAAATGTTCCATATATCCGGGTACAAGAGTTGGTTGAAGCAGAAACAATGTTACAGGAAGGTTTTGTTTGAACATTTCCATATCATTTCTCATTCATGTCAACATTGCACAAACTGTTGGAAATACAATGAGATTACAAAGTCAGCCAGACAAACAACAGTGTTAATAACAAATCAAGACAGACAAAGGGACATGGTAAACGAGGCACTGCATATAATGTTGGAGTGTGTCTGCAAGAAAAGAATGCAATGGTATTCAGTGTTTCCATGGAAATAGATGCTTTTGTTGTCATGTTGTAACACAGAGGTAACATTCACAAAAGCACGGATTGTCCCAAATACGACTGGGAATAGATTGGATACAGGAGGAAAAGCATGCCCAGTGTGTTTTGTTTCCTTCTCTCAGACATTAAAGAGGTAGATCAGAGGAACATGAATAATAGGTGCCCACATGGCAAACGGGTAAAAAGGGTTCTGCTGTATGGAGTCGAGAATGCAAACGACAGAGGACACACAGCTAGAAATCTGTTGGTTTCTGTGTTAACCCAACACTGGTTAGATGTAATGGCCAAAAATATCACAGCAATAGACAGGCGTAAATGAGATGATAAGGATGCCATTCATTCAAGTTTAATTATAATAAAGGGTTATTCAGTGGTAATTATATATATCTAATTAACGTTTAACTTTCTTTGTAGCTCGTTCATATAAAGATGCACATTTCAATTCCTCGCTGGTAAGAGGAATACTGTTGTTATTGCCCAACAGCAGTCTTCAGATAACTTGAAACAGCAAACAAGTTGTAATCATCTCTGCATCTCGAAGATAGACAATGGGGTTCAAGCGCGTTTATCAATAAAAATGCGGGCGCAACGGAACAGCACAGCCAAGACTCGGAAAACAAAAATAGCAAACAACATCGTCGTCAACCGCATATTCCATATCATCCACATGTACCTGAATTACTGAATATGTGTAATCATCGTCCACATGTGCACGAAGGAACACATTGACACCAACAGCAATGCCACTGTAGATTGTAGATCTGTTAGGTTGGTCCCATGCAGCGTGTATACCCTCCCATTGAACGAGATCACGCGCTTCTCGTATATGTTGTATGGCATCAGTGCTGGCGTACGAATAAAAGGCCTCTTCGCAACGCTTTACCTCCTTGACAATGCTATTCCAATCAGTCTCTCCGACCCCTCCCCCCTTGAACAAAACCCGGGGTGACGCCCTGTGCATTCCTGTTGGCCTTCGCGCCAACACAACAATATTTTTTACCTCCAAATACAGACTTGCTTGCTCCTCTGGACAAGTTAGAACTCTTCTTTGCAACGGCAGTCATGGCTGCACACAAGTTTCTCCCATTCGAATTCATGGTCACTGCCTCTTCTCTTGGAAGCAAGATGAAAGCGCGGCTGATTGTCGCCTGGCCGATAAACATGAGACCTTTGTCGTCACTTGGTGGCCTCACATACCACCAATGGGCCATCTTCGATGCGAACACATTCCCAACCATCAATCGAAGGTTCTACAGGGGCAATAGCCGTCTGCACATCCTTCCCGCCATCGAACACAACCACACGCTCTTCCAAATACTTCTTGGAGAACCGCGCCCCAGCGCTTACCATTTCGTCCGTGATGTCCACGGCATGCAGCTTGGATGCTTGCTTCCCAAGCTTTCTCTTGGCGTACTTCTTGCGATTCTTGAGTGTTCCTTGAAAGCAATTCGGAAGACGCTGGGATAGGTGTGCACCGCAGCTGCCCGTGTGCTGGGACGAGGGCAATTGGATGAGTACACGTGGGAAATAGGACGATTCAACCGAAGAGACGGGGTCCTCTTGTGCCACTTTTTCCTATAGTAAGTGGCGTTTCTGGAAAATAGGCGCGAATAGTAGTTTTAACATGGCCCTTTTTTTACCGCCCTTTTACATCGCCCTTTTACACTTTAATTGTTATGATTCTACATGTCGGTAGTCACGTAGCAATTGTACCAACATATCTTCCACCGCCCTTTGCATAAAACATCAAGTGTAAAATGGGCCGTCTGTTTACATTGCAATTTCATAATGACATAGTGGCCATCCACCAATATGGAGCGCCCATCCTACCAACTACATTACAATACATCCATCATCCACATCCGTCCCTCATCCAATTTACGTCCCATCTCCAAATCTATACTGCTAAGAATACAATCACGTCAATAATCTAATCTCATCCACCAATCAAAGCCGTCCCTATAGAAAATAGCCGTTTTGGAAAAAAAGGGTGGTTTCTTATAAATTTAACTAGCACCCTTTTTACCACCCTTTTTACCAGGCCACCCTTTTTTACCATGGATACTTTTATATATCGCGTCAAGGTATGTTTACTGTTCAATGCTACATTACCTTTTTCCGCGTCATTGAGATACATGTCATGGTTAAAAGGGTGGCATCGTAGAATCAGTGTAAAAGCGGGCGAGCATCATATTCGTTGCCTATTAAAATTAATTCAACCATGGCCTTTCGATCTCGGATCTTGTGGCAGGTGAGGTCGTCAAGGTTCTGAGTTTGCTGATCGGGGAGGGCGTCAGGCATGGAAGGAATTCCTCTTGGAGTGCTTTCCCCAGCCTATAGAAAATAGCCATTTTGGAAAAAGGGCGTTTCTTAGTAAATTTAACTAGCGCCCTTTTCACCGCCCCTTTTACCAGGCCGCCCTTTTACCAACAGATACTTTTACATATTGGTAGGTCGTTATACTGGTTACAGTACCTTGTTTTCACGTCATAGAGCTACATCATGGTAAAAAGGGCACCACATCATACTCTCACACACATCCGTCATCCATCCAAAAAGAACAACAGATGGCTCGCACACATTACGTCAAACCACAAAATATTCGCACAAATAACATCACATCACGTCCATTTAGACAAGCCCCCATCACATCCATGCCCATTTTTCAACAAGGAATTGCGCTGCCCGCCCCGCTCCTCTCTCCTTCACTTGAGACAGAATCTCCGTCAAAACAACACTCATCACCCCTGAATTTGTACTCCGCCAGCAACATGAATTCCAACAGACCCATCCATCATACCACACAAGTCGTTACTCCCGTCCAACAACAAAATAAACGCCCCGCAGCAGACATGTCACCCAACCCTCCCCAGTCTCCACCCATGATGATTCTCAGGATGATTACAACTCTGAACCTCCTGAAGACAACAACGAAATGCATTCACCCATCACATCAAGCCCACATTCCTAGGGCCAGTCTGCACTTCATGCAAATGCAAGGTTGCCAATGGAAACATTCTGTTTGATGTATCCAGAGTTAGTATTAAAAAGCACATAACAACCAACAAATGTTTCAGCGGTGACATCACACAGTTCAAGGGCAGAGATCTGGAGAAAACTCTGCACACGCCAATTATGCACCAGCACAAACAATGAGATATTCCCATTATCTACATATTCATATTCCATATTCACATCTATTGTCCACATCCTTACATTATTCACATATCTGGCTATTCATATTATTATTACATACATATACATACCTTATTATTATTACATACATATCTTATATACAACACATATTCATGCATATTATCTACACATTATTCACATTACATTATTCCATATTATTATTATTATTATACATACATTATATTATCAACACATCACCATATTATTATTCACATATTCATATTCACATACTATTATTCCAACATATCTACATATTCACAAGGATCTGTCTTCCCACATATTCCATTCCAAAACATATTCATTATTCATGTCTTATTCAATTCTTATCTTGTCTCACATCTGACATATTCAACATTCTGTCCATCCATCCACATTATTCATCCATTATTCACACACAAACATACACCTGCTATTCATTATCCATGATATTTCAACAATCAGCCACACATATTCACACATTCACATCCATTATTCCATGTCCCACATTCATTATCTCAAATATATTATTCCATTATTCATCTATCCATTCACATATGTCCATTCATTCATTCATTCACATATCCTTGTCCATTCACATATCTATCTTATCTCATTCATTCATTATTCACATTATTCATCCATTACATACCATATTTCACATATCATTTACCATTATCTTATTCCTTCACAAACATTAAACATTATTCCATTATTATTCATATTATTATTCACACACACATCACTGTCCATTATTCATCCACACATCCACACACATCATTCACACTATCCACACCATTTATTCACATCACACCATTTCACATATCACATTCTGTCATTATTCACAAAACACACACATTCCAAATACACATTATTTCAAAATTATCAAATATGACCTTTCTATCTTATTCATGTCTTGTTGTTCATATTCATCTGGATACACATATTCATATTCACATTATTCATATTCATATTCAGAGAGGATGAAGATTCCATTTACATTATTCATGTCTGAGAGAGAGGAGAGAGAGAGAGAGCAGAGAGAGAGAGAGAGAGAGAGAGAGAGGAGAGAGAGGAGAGAGGAGAGACAGGAGAAATGGACAAGGAATACAAGACCAGACAAGATACAAACCAAAATAAATAATATCTGCAGCTAGTCAATCTTGCTGTAGTAACTAAGAACGGTATGAATCCAAACTTCATATCATCTTCCAAGAGATCATGTGGTGGGGCATAGTTGTGAGACAACAGCTCAGCACAAGTGTGACATAGAAGCTTGACATCACTTTGATTGATTTTAACACTGTGGAAACTTGTTCTTGAATGTTTGTTGCAATTAGTTGGTAAGTTACAATACTTTAATCCAATACATTGAGAGAGTGCCACTGCATTTGAGAGAAGACATTGGAATACCTGAAAAGGTCGTTCCTTTCGGTTGTCCAGGGATACAGGTGTTTGATGTCATCATCGCTGTCGCAAAAGAAATGGTTGTAGAATATGCATTTAACCTAAGTATCAGACATAGAAATATCTATATGCACCCTTATGATAACTACTTGGAGATATTATCTGACCCCACACACTATGGAGTATTAGGTTTTGCTAATAGACTCCATATAAGCGCATCCTGTGTGTATTCATATGTAGATTCGAATCCCCAATCCCCAATGAGATCATTTTTTGTGCAAAAGGTGTCAAATGCATAAATAGTACATAGATATTGTATCATCATGGGCACAAAAGAGGAAATAATTATGAAATCCTCATACCCATTGAATTAGTTTGTGATGAAATTACTCTACTGGAAAATATCTAGATTATCACACACACAAATATAATATAAGAGTTGACCACTGGTCAATTATCACGTGCATGTTGTTATAGATATCAACAAAGTTATGTTGAGACAAAGGAATCAGCAAAACTTTCCTTAGAATTATCACTATCTACTAACATGTGATGTCTACTGGAATACTATTTACGGGAGTTGGGCATAGTTATAATGTGCCAACCCTGTTCACTTGTCCGTGGGATTTTTGGACTTGGCCTAGGTCCAGTATTTTCAAGTGCAAAGCCAGGGCATGATGTTCGCATGAAAAAGGCCAACTGAACCAAGGGCCAATTTCTCTGAACACTGTAATGTCAACCATCCTAATAAGGTACCCCTGTGGAGTTACATGCATTGCTACCAAAATACAAGTTGTAAAAAAGTTGATAAGTACATAAAGCTGACATTTGTAGATGTTTGCCTGAATGGTGTGAAGCATTTCAATGGATGTCAGCCTTTAATTAAAAGATTTCATGTTTGAGGCAAGTATATTGTAGTCCAATTAACCCATAGAGATGGGTGCTGAATTCATAGTTGAGCTTGCGAGCAAGGCAGGTAAAATGGCGGGAGGGATACAATATTGCTACCTCAATGTAATAGGGTACCATATGTATTTTAGATGCCTATAATTTTTCACCGTGTTGAAAACGCTGACAAGGAGACGCAATATAAGTTACACCACTAAGTATCTTCTGGCTTCTATGGCAGTCGAGCTCACATTGACTAACTTCATGGCATGTACCATACCGTTTCAATTCATGGCCAGCCTTCACTTTAACTGAATACTTATCTTAACACGAGTAATGCACATCCCAAAAAATCAGCCAACCGAATGAAATGCAAAATGATGCCCATACATAATGTATTCCCAATAACACAAACAATTCCTCTCAAAACCCCATCAATGTTCTTTCTCCAACACCCACTTTAAAACTTGGATTTATGCCCCTTAGTTCTCCCATGAACCTGACTCCCCCCACTCCAAATCCCCTCCCACTCCATCCCATTCTCATATGTAATAACACCCCTCCCATTCGGACGATAGTCCTCATCGACATATCCCGTATACCTCCCCGGGCATTGAGAATCATCCCTAATTTTCAAATTCTTGACTTTTTTCACCACACCTTTTTCCGTCGATGAATTCTTCCCCGATCGTCCCGACGTAATCGACTGTGTCTCCCCCTCTTCCCCCGATGGCCTACCACGACTCTTGACACTCGAACTACCTTGTCGAGATCGCGACACGGAACGATTCCTCCGAGCAGCGCCGCCACTTTTCTCACCGGCACCCTCCTCCTCACAATCCGGACAAATATCAAACAATATCTTCCATCCTCCCATAGTCTTCTTCTTGGCAATACGTATACTAGGATGACGACAGCAATACCCCTCCCCATCGAATGGCAAGGCACCGTATCGTCCCGATTGGGTGGGATTGTGCGACGCACGCCCATTGCCGTCTCGTCCGCTCTTTGTACTTCGATTCGATTTGCCGGATTTCCCGCTCTTCCCGCTCGCGACGCTGAGACGATCATCGTCCAATCCAATGTCCTCTCCGCCCTCGCAGGCGGGACACGAACGTAGGACCTTCCATCCTCCCAACACCTTCTTCTTTGCAATCTGAATATGTGCGTGAACGACGCAACATCCATTGGCGTCGTAGGGTTTTTCGAGCTTTCGCGCAAGCGACGATAGTGTGGAGTAATCCTGATCGTACTTTTCGCGGTATTCCTTGGATTTGCCCGAGGAGGATACCGCCGATTTGCCCGATCGGAGGGAGTGCGTTTCGATGATGCCGTCGTCGTGGTTGACGTAGTTGTCCTCGATGCATTTGGGGCAGACTTGGTTGAGGATTTTCCATCCGCCGGACATTTTTTTGGTGGCCATTTGTACGCCCTTGTGGCGGTGGCAGCGTCCCTTTTCGTCGAAGGGGGTGGAGTGGGAGTCTTTTCGTTTGGGGGGTTTGGTGGAGGAGGAGGACAGTTCGGATTTGAGGGACTGGCTGTGGCGGCTGCTGGCGGTGGAGGAGCGGGTGCTTCGTCGCCGTTCGTCGGGGTTGATTGCGCCGGCCATCATGGACGGGAACGGGAAGGTTTGTGGTTAGCGAGAGGGTGGTGGAGGGGTGATGGGCTGTTGGTGCAGAAGATGGATCAGGGCGGCGTTGTTGATTGGTTGAATGCCCGGCTCTGAGTATGTAATGGACTTAACACCTTCGATATTACTCGAGCATATTAAAATATATAATAATGCTCTTCTGAAGAGCTGAGCGGGATGTTATTAGTTTCAACTCGGAAGTTTCAAGGGGAAGTCTTGCTTCTTGCTTCCTGCTTCCTCCACTTTCTCTTTGCACCATAAATGACGTGCAAGAAGCAAAAGGGCTGATTGATGAGCACGAGGCCGATCACCAAGAGTCACCAAGCGTTCACGTACACAATAGGTTCGCTTGACGTGTGTTGTGGGAATGATATTCGATCTTGTTTGCCAAAGTGGCGTCACGTCGCCGACAAGACCAAATGGAAAATGACTGATACCTTTATTATCAAAGGAATAAATGCAAGGTTGTTTTTGTAAACGATGTTTTCATTGAAGGTAGAAGATGACTGTTATAATGACTGCATAGAAAAGAGAGACATTTCGCAGCGGTCAGACGCACAAAAGGACTCAACCAAAAACACCTTGTAGGCTTAAATCATGAAGCATAGCAACAAGAACTTGTTATTGTATAGAGGATTGAACCCTAGAAAATATCCCTTCTACCACATTATGTCAGATCCAATTGTTTGTACCTACCCTATCAAAAACATGAATAATAACAGCGTTGATGAGAGGATTCATCAATAAGACCAAATTAGCCCCCTGAGATGTGGAAATGGAGGTCCAAATTTTATAAAGTGAAAAATTATTCATTTGTCATCACATCTGGAACAGGCAAGTGTCCTCTAATTGTTCCATCCAATGCAAAAAGAGACATGATCCATAGGATACGCGAGTCAAGAATATCTGCAATGACGTGGACCTTGAGGTATTTCATCAACAATTCAAGTCATGTGTGGTCAGTAATGAAGCATTTTAGGTCAATGGCTGCACGCTAATTATTTCTGTCCGAAACAGACATGAATCATGGTACTGATCCTAGGGTTATGATAGTAGACTGTTCAACATGAGATGATTAAACCAATCATCAAGCTTGCAGAGCTCCTTTTTGCAATGTTATGAATTCCACCATATTCAATCATCTTGTTTCCTTTCCTCGTCTTTGCAACCATTCATCTTCTACAAGCTAGATGTGTTGATGATCTCTGCTGGTTGCACAACATCTAGCTTGGTAGGTGCTGCCTGAACTTGCTACATAGATTGAATCATCAAAAGTCATATGGTTTGAATAATCAAGAAAGTGTTTTCAATTTCAATGATGAGCAGGACACTGTGATTTTATTTTATTTATATTGTAGCAAATAAGTCCCTTCCTTTCAGCCGTCCAGCAAGTACAGTTGACAGTCAACACCTTCCCAGCCATGATGTCAGTCACAGGGACCCCAGAAAATGACAACCAATTTGGTTAGTTCTGATGTTTGCTAACATTGAGTTTCTTTTTACATCTGCTAAGCAAAATGAACATATATCTGCACGCATTTTTGGAGACACCCCTCTGAAGGGCCTTCCGCCAACCAACTGAGGAATCCAACTGCATCCACCACAGCAAACCAACCAACTCCCTGAAATAATAAACTGCTCATCTAATACACAAACTCCTAATAATTTAACCAACAACAGCCCTGCCACACAACCACCCTGTGGATGACCCTGTTGCTAATCCTTACAACTTACAACCAACATATTGACACTTTAACCATGCACCACCTTATGCCAATGAAATCATTAAGATGCCATTGCCATTTATCCATTAAAGCTCAAAATTATATTGAAACAATGAGTTATCATATTTGGTAACATTGATTAGAATTCTTGTTATGTCGCTGCTAAAATTTCTGGTATTTCTTATCATTTTAGTCTGACATATAGAATGAAAAGCATACTGAAAGATCAGCCATACAAACTAGAGAAATGAAGACATCACAAATAATTGTTCAACATCTCTGAGGCCCTAGCAACCAATGTTGCTCTCTTGGCAAGATCGCTCACCAACAGGCAAGGAGCCCAGTTCAAAGGCATCCCTGCAGAGTTCTCATTCAGACTTCATAAATTCATGAGTACATGAAGAAAGAAATCAGGAATATGTCCTTGTTTTGACACCTGGCCCAGCAGCATCAAAGAAGACACTATCACATTATATGAGATTGCAAGACAAGTGATAAGGTCTGCATTGTCTGCTTTCACTCAAAGAGATCCAAGCCAGGATAATCCATCAACAAAATTATCCGCAATGTACCTGAAGAGAAAGCAAAGAGAATAATCTAAAAAACTAAGATACTGTTGATTTTGGATGGTTTTTGAAAGATAGAGGTGTGATCTGTGGGAAATTTCTATGCAATGTTGATGACAAAATTCAGCAAGGTAGGGCACTTTCCAGCAATACAACAACGACGACAAAAAACAGCATATGTATATGAGTTAGTTAACACATCAACATCTACAAACTCAGCACTGCACCAAATGAAAAACAGCACATGTATATGAGTTAGTTGACACATCAACATCTACAGAGTCAGCACTGCACCAAATGAACTACAGTAAACTGATTCACTATGGGACACTAGATCCAACATGACAACACACAAAGTGTAATAAAACTAATTTACAGCTAGGAATCCTAAGAGATAGTAATTATGTCTTCTTTGCTCACAACTTATGCACACAGAAGGATGGCTTCTGATGGAAAAGTTCATTTCAAAGATATCTACCTGTACCTGTGCAGTCTTGTAAATTATTACTACGTCGTACCTGTTGATTGGGGGGTAACAAGAATACGTTTTTGCTAAAAGATACTTTTTGATAAAGCTTTGCATCATGGCTCTTGTGCACTGGCATGATACATGCTTTCCCATTGTATGGGATACAATTCTACAAATGTTTCTCCATGCACAAATTTGTCAATGGCAGAGTGCATTTCCCAAAGTATGGAACTCAAAATGCATTGGTAAGATTTGTATGTTGATTTGTAAAAGTCTTTGTGCTAATTGTTTGACTTTTCAGAGAATGTTAGAAATGAAATATTATAGAAGTAAAAAACTATTGTAATAAACATGCTAAGCCATCAAAATTTATGAATGCCTTTTAAAGCTACAATGCTTATGTTGTCAATTTCAGTTCAATAACTAATAAATTTGAAATGACTCTTAATCCATCAAGAGAAGGGTGTTCATATGACAGGTTGAAAATATAATGTGTCAAGAAAATAAGATATGGCTAAGGCTGATCCTTATTTACAATAAATTCTAAAATAAATTTATCTTTTCTTGGACATTTTGTTATTTTATCTGTATCTACCGTCCTTATTTAAACTAAATCCTCTCTTAACAAAATTTCATCACTCTGAAAATTTTGTTGAAATAGTTCCAGCCACTTTTTTCAATGAAATTTCTCTTAAATCTCCTTGAAAATAAATTCTCAACAAAATCTGAAGGCGCCAGACCTCCAGACCAGCCTTACCACAAACTACTCGCAACACTACTATTCCACGCCATGAGGATTTCCGCCGCCGCTACCACATCACCTCGATCTTGGCGAATACCATCACAACACTAGGTCTGCTACAGTTGCCCTCACCGCAACATCACCCACGACCATCCTATTGCTTGGTTCGGTCAGATTCCCCGTATTTTACAAGGAATCACACTATTTCTAGAGGTGGAATTTTGTTGCACGATAGCGTTCGCGAGGAGTAGGAGGGGAAAAAAGCAATGCAGGAATTGTAAGTGTTTTTTTAATGTTTATCGCCCTCTTTATTGCACTAAGTCATGGACTTGTCAATGCCTTCAATGGTGTTCTTTTCTGTGCTGTCCTGGGTGGACTGTTCATCAGGCTTGGATGGTGACTTTTTGCCATCCAATTTGGCAAGACCGAAATCAAAGGTGAGCTGTCTTCCTCCTCCTTTTCATCCATATTTTCCAGCTTCTTCCTCAAATCTTCTCTTTCCTCCCGCGACATTTTAGTAACAACATTACTTACCTGTCTATCAGTAAATCATAACATTCAACAACCAGTGCCAAAGAACAACAATGTGGACGACGACTCATCAACCACAACAACAACAACATTGCGTCGAGCAGAAGATGATCCGCTAGGTTCTTGCTAGGGGAATGTGTCATTTGGGCCGCTTTAGAGGAGGGGCTTCTGTCATAGTGTGAACTGCTGGTGGCTTTGGCCGGTGATGCCATGTCGGACATGGAATTGTATATTGTCACTCGTCGCCATCAACAACAATATAACAACCAACCACTTGGGAAAAGTCTAAACCAGGACATGGAAGAACTTTCGACAAAACAACACAACAACCAACCATTATTACCGGGGTATGGAAAAATAAAGAGAAGAGGTGGAGGGAGCAAGGTCCTCACTCGCTCGGATCAATCAGAGGGTTTTGTCAATGGTGTGAGATGTAGGCGTGCCATGTCGGACATGGCATCAACAACTTTACACAACAATAAACCAATTTTAGCTGGGCAAAAAATCAGGGTACAAAAGAAGGAGGAGCAGAGGTGGAGAGAGCAAGATTTTTTCTTGTCAATTGCCGTTGTGGCTGTCTGTTAGGTAATAAGTAGTTTTAATAGTAATAATATGGAATACATTTGAAAAAGTATTTTGTTCATAGCAGAGTAGTATCATTTTTTGGAAAAATAATAATGTTGGGTCACTTTAGTAAATAAGGACGGAGGGATCCAAATCGTAAAATGTATTTATTCCTTCAGGAGCAAAAATAAATTTATTTAAAATTTATTGTAAATAGGGATCAGCCTAATCACAAAAACAGAGCTATATTGCATTGTATGTCACCCGTCAAAAAGAGGAATTTAAGTCATTGGTGGAGTAGAAAATGTTATGTGGATCAAAAGTCCCTTTTCTGCTACTTGGATTAGTAAATTTGCAATGAAATTGGCAAGTTACAGTTTTTAAGATGATGGATTGAAAAGACAATCAATTCATCTTTGTTGAAATATTTTTCTACAGAATGATATCAATGATTCTGTGCAAACTGAATTCTTTTTTTAAAATTACTTGTAATCATTTTTTCTTGAGCAGTATTTTTTATCTCCGTTTATATCAGCAACAGACAGATATTTAATGAATCGCCACTAAGAACAAACTCAACAATATGGTGGACAAGTGAAAAATTTCAATGAGACTCTTAATGTTGTTAGGTTTATTTCTATCAACTGATTGTTGAATCGTCATAAAAGTTGATAATCTCTTATTTTCCTAGATGAGCTGAATCTGATAAAAATACTGACTGGGTTCAATGATTGATTTTTATATTTACACTGAGAGAGGGGTAGGATTTGTCGTCATGCTAAAATGTGCTGAATGATCGCTCAAGTCTCAAGAGTGCCATTGACAATACATACCCAGGATACTCTCACCTTACAGCACGTGGGACAAAGTCCATTGCATTATCGGCAAAAGTCTGATGAATCATAATGGATAGCCGAATACCATCTGGTCCACTAGAACCTCACTTTGAGGTGAGAGCTGTATCATATACTAGAAATATGTATCATTATATAAACCAGCACACCAAGGAATAAAGGGCTCTGTAGCACTCCTGTAAATAGCAATCATGAACAAAATAGTATCATTCAATTTACATGATAAATCATGATAATTGATTGGTGCCAACCCAT
The DNA here is from genome assembly GCA_013187285.1 of Cyclotella cryptica. Taxonomy (NCBI): domain Eukaryota; phylum Bacillariophyta; class Thalassiosirophyceae; order Thalassiosirales; family Thalassiosiraceae; genus Cyclotella; species Cyclotella cryptica. The sequence continues at coordinate 219,303 of JABMIG010000113.1, forward strand.
TTTCACTTCCCCATGTATACTGTAGACAGAGTACATGAAATAATCTCATAAAATGGTTATATGGAACTGACTAGTAGGAGGTCATCATAATCCTATATTTGTCATAGGTTTGATGTCATGTGAATTTTCTGTTTTAAATTTTAATCTTAGTACTTAAAAGAGGAGAAGAAAAGTACTAGGGATTTAAAGTGGCAAAATCATTACTCATAAAGAAGGATAAAATACTACCAATCATAGGTAGAAGTAGGATGTCAATCAATGAGAACTACATAAATGGTTTGATTGGTACACAAAATTTCCAAACTCAACTGTGCAGTGGGATTGAAATTTGTAGGGAATGAGTCATAAAGACGGCCACCAAGCCACAATTACATTTTGAGTTTGTATCCAGAGAAAGAAATGTCAATCCAGCAAGCAAGATAGGATAAGACCAAAATGATATGTGTAAAGAAAACGGAATGAATACAGGTAGGTGAGTGTGCGCACATTGTAAGGAGCATGGTGAGAATCGTGTAACGATTAACTATTAATACAAAATTTCATGTTAAAACTGTGTCTCTTGTATACATGGGATGTGAGAATTGGCGCAGTGCAAAATTTATGAGCACTTTGAAAGACCAAAATATCCAGAAATATATTTTTAGGAACAAAATGTCTATTTATTCCTTCCCTTCTTTGTAGGACACAGATAAAACAAGAATAGTAACACCGTCCTTTCATGAGTCTTGCGAATCAATTTTGTCACTCTTTATTGAAGAACGGCTTGAATCCAACTAGAATGTTCCCTTTAAAATATCTAGATTACAGTAACTGCTTGTCATCAAGAATTCATGTGTTAGGGCCTCCTTGTGTAGTCTAACATAAACAAGACCATGTTTGTCATCTGCACTTGTGTTCTTACAATTTTAGATAGCATGTCATCAAAGGGGTTCTTTATGTCACATTACACTGAACCACTTGCTACACTCCTGGTTCACCTCGATGTGACAGAGACTCCACCTTGATGACATGCTACCTTAAATAGTAAGAAAACTTGTGCAGATGACAACTGTGGTCTTATTTGTAGTATGACTCATGAACAAAACAGAAAAAGGTTTTAATCCTTGCAATGTGTTCTTCTGCATGAAACAGCATGTTTCCCTTTGATCGAAATATTTTCAGTTAGCTTATTTATAATTATGTTGAGATGAAGTGCTTTTTTACTTCACGTGAACAATTCAACCTTCATTAGACTCTTTACTTAAAATTTGAACTCTCACCATTTGATGTTCACTTGTCCGCTTTATCTTTATGATAGATCCTAGTTCACCCACATCATGTGCTACATGGAACTGTCACACCAATCAAGAACAAAACTAAAATAAAGTGGAACTTTTACTTCAGTGATACAAAAATCCCATTGAACCTTAACCTCCTCAATCGAAGTAGTTGAAGAAAACACAATATTATCTGGGTAGAGCACATAATCTTTCCATGTGTACAAATTATTGAGGGTTGCTGATAACTGAGAACAAACCCTTGCAATCAATCCAATGTGGTGCTTCATGCACATCACACAAAAACTCATGAAACTCTTGCACCACAATAAAGTTATCAAATGCAGTCGATTACTGAATTGCAGTTAAAACTATGAAAAGTTGAGCTAAAGTCTTCATCTCCACCCCTTGCCACCCATGGCTGAAAGTCCATCACAATTGGGCAATGTAAGGAGTGATACTTGGATGATATCCACAATTATCATTATTCCCCATTCCATGACAGTCCATGATATGTACCACCTGACAAACATCCCTTCGAATTAATCCTCCTCCTGTTCCTCGTCCTCATCTATCTTTGGGGCCAAATAATACTTAATGTGTCCTGTCTCCCCAATAGGATACTCCACTACGAGCGGAACTGCCGGACTCATGCTCAAAATTACACTAGGTCCCAAACTTGTTGCCTTGGTAAAAAAATTGAGGTACCTCAAAGCAAATGTCAGCTCCACAGGCTCATCCATCTCGATCATAACCTTGTCTTCTTCCTTCTCTGCAGTGGTATTTTGACGGACGAGGACGTTTCCGGTTCCGACGTCACCTTGAGCAGAGAATTTAACACCTTCTTTAGTACAGCCGATGGTGCATGTTTCTCCGAAAACTTGAAGGTCACGGATGATACGTTGAAATTCACCCGACGGCATTTGGATCGTACATTTGTATTCAGTGTCGGGAATGCCAAGTTGTTCGTTCTCAATATCCATAAGTTTGAGTTCTTACGATATTTTTTTGTGGGGGGAGGGGGGGATAATGGGAAGGAAAGAGTGTATCAGAATGAGGCTTCAAAATTTCAGAAGCAGCTTACGTCTCAAAATGTTTCATGTGACAGGGCATTAATTGCACTTGATGAGCGGCAGAATGCCATCTCAGCTGCGAATAGCTTCTTCAACGATTGATCCTTCAAACACATTGATAATGCCTACTTCCCTTCCGATCAGTTGAATTCACAGATAGTATTAACAACGTGCACATCATTGTGTCCCCTAATTTAAAAAAACAGGCCCACAAACACAGAGCGTCATTGCTCATTCAGAGGCGACCCACGGAATGACTTGATATTTTGACGAAAGATTCAAAAACGTCGATCGAGGATGGGCTGCCCCTCGATTTCGAAGCCACGACATCAGATTTTCAAAAATATCCCAACTCCAGAAAAGACCAGACGGCACATTTGGCCCAAGAACGCAGCACAAACGAGGGAGCACGTCAAGCTATCGCTATCGCTTGGTAAGACTCACCAAAATCTGCAATCCTATCCTGACTCGGACTCTCAAAAACCATCGCCAATGTCTCGCCCTCATCCTCTGCCTTGAGCGTGACCACGTCCTCATTCCCGGCGCACTTCAAAATCTTTCCCATATTCGCAGCATTGAACCCCAGCGTGATGGGCCGATCGCATCGAAAGTGATCAAAGCCTCCGCTGCGCAATGAGACGGAGACGAGGGAGACGTGAGAGGAGTCCATGGCCTGGATAGAGATTTCATCGTCCGTGCAGTCGATGTTGGCTTCTTGGACGAGGTCCTTGAGGGCCTCGATGATTTGTTTGAGGATTTTGCCTTGGGTTAGTCGGGCTTCGAACATGATTGCGCTGGTTGGTTGTGGTGTTTCTGATTGGGGCCTAAGACTGGTAGCGATGTTTCGTAGACGCGAAGGGCGCTGTGGAGAAACAATTATGAATAATGAGCACACACAAGACAGGAGCTTTTCGTCCATTGCAGGTCCTTTACATTGTTCCTACGGCAATGCTGAGAGCATTATGATTTTGCGCGGCTAAGAGTAGATAACAGTAAATATTTATTCCAACGTAGGATATCTTCGATAAGTGGCGCCAAAAAAGGCGCGCCATATTATTTGTGTTTCCGATTAATGTATATCTCTGTATCCATTACCTCGGGAATGATGTGTCCAAAAATGACCCCAAGCGGATACGTCTCTTCCCGCTGTCACAAACGTCACAGACGCAGATAAAGATCGGGTTCCTTGTGCTGGGGACAAGTGCAACTTCCCTACAGTCGTCGGAACCTTCTTATTTCTAACATTTCTAATGGATACCACATGTTATCAAATTAATTTATAAACATCGCGTGACATCCGTTCTTGATAAATATTCCTTGAAAGGTAATTCTCGTAGAGGGAGAGAAGCCTCATGAATGCCAAGCGAGTTGCATGGTTTCCCCCCTGTTTCCCCCTCGCCAAATCATACGCCGATACCCTACGATGCAAGCGAGGACCTTCGTCCAACACCGAGACAAGAGAGCACGAGAAAATGATCCGATAGCAGCGGCGGCGGCAGGAACAACTGATTTATACAGCTTCCAGGCTAATTGAGGCGAAATCTTATTTGATTCGTGGAAGTTTCGAGTTTTACCAGCGTTGAAGCTATTTTTATCTTCGCCATAATAAAAGTGCATGGCTTAAAACATGAACAATTCACGAAACAATAGACAGAATGATTGGATATCTCGGCCATGTAAGGTGCTTCTTCTCTTGGCCGCGACAGCGGCATCAACCTATGGGGGATGGGTAGATCCAGATACACCTAAGGAATTTTATCAGACTGAAAGTTTGTTTGAAGGTGATTCGAGAGAGTATGATTTGGTGAGTTTGAGATAGTGGATTGCGTCTCGTTGCAATGTGGCAGACGCCACAATGAAACCCAGAGTCCTTAGATGCAGGCCCTGTTGATTTATGATATGCGGAATTATGTGTTTAATAATCTGTGTCCCTTTTTGGTGTTGCATTGCATGAATGCATCATTTAGTCTTATTGCTTCTTTGCATCACCACTATTCCTTAACTAATACTTTATTCTTCTCCGTCCGTTATTTTTTTTCAGGTATTTTCTGATGAATTCGAACAGGAGGGAAGAACCTTTGAAGATGGTACTGATCCGAGATGGACTGCTATTGACAAGAATGATTGTAAGACACCACTCTCTATTCGAAACTGTGGATTGAGTGTCCATAACTTGAACTCATTTGATTCAACTTGTCTGTTCTCTTTCTCGGCGAATTATACAAAAATAGACACCAACGAAGCTCTTCACTTCTACCGGCCCCAAAACGTCCAAACCACCCAAGGCTCACTAAATATATCCACCATCCTCAAATCCAACAAATACAAAGCCTTTGACGAAGAAAAACTGAAGTACTACGCCGATGCCAAACACATTCAAAGCGGGATGGTACAGGGATGGAACAAATTCTGCATGACGGGTGGTATTGTCGAATTCCACGCCAAGTTACCGGGAGATCCTACAGTGGGGGGATTGTGGCCCGCTCTTTGGATGTTGGGGAATTTGGCGAGGGCGACCTACGTGGGTAGTTCGAACTACATTTGGCCGTATAGCTACAACAGATGCGATGAAAAGAATAGACATTCGCAGCAGATATCAGCGTGTTCCAAGGTAGGGCATTATGGTATGATGCCTGGATTGGGGCGGGGGAGTCCGGAGATTGATATTGTGGAGGCTATGATGGGGAGTGACGAGAAGTTGCCGAACACTAATGTGACGAGGCCTTATTTTTCGACGAGTTTGCAGATTGCTCCAGGATTGGATGCTAATAGGCCGAATTTGGGGAAGTTGCCGAAAAAGGTGGGTTTTGATGCCTTTCGTTGTTTGTACACTGCTATGAATCGAAGCTGATTATTGAAGTCAACATCAAAATCTTACGCATCAAAACCTCACTATTCGCCAGGGATATTGGTATGAAGGCCTGGAATATGGCAATGAAACTCAACTAAACCCTTTCTTCTACGGGGTAACATTAGAACACAAGCCTAAACAATTTACCTATCAATCTGATGCCATATCAGCCAACACTCACATTGGCAAGGATCACTTCAAATCTTTCCACAAGTATCGTATGGAATGGGAACCTCCGGATGATGACGGGACAGGTGGATACATAAAGTGGTATTTGGACGATCGGTTCCTTTACGGTATTCAGGGCAAAAACTTGGCGTTGACCAAAACAGAAATTCCGAGTGAACCCATGTATCTCATCATGAACACAGCGGTGGCCTCCTCGTGGGGGTTCCCCAAACCATGCCCAGAGGGATGCGATTGCTCATGCTTCAAATGTGGTGACCCCGAATGTATCTGCGGAATGCCTGATGGATTTTGTGACAATTTCCCAGCTTTCTTCGCGATTGATTACGTTAGGGTCTATCAGGCTAGGGGGGAGCCAAAGCATGTGCTGGGGTGTTCAACGGAAAAAAGACCTACAGCTAGGTTTATCATGGGGCACAAAGACGATTACATTAATAAGATTGACGGGCAGAAGGAACCCCTTTTGCCTGTTCAGCGTGGAGGTGGATACTGTCGACAGAGCGGTGATTGTGGGTATCCCAACAAAGGGGAATGCTCATCTAGCAACAAGTGCATTTGCTCTGAACGTTACACTGGTCCGAATTGCCTAAGTCCAGATGGATTTGATGACAATCCTCCTCTGGCGGAAGTGATTGAGTTTGACCAAATGGCACTTTCACCAGCCATGTTATCAATGCTGGCCTTAGCAATTATGGTATTCATGCTTTTTGTGGGGTTAGCTGTCTTGAAGAGAAGAAAACAGGCTATTGCCGATTACGATCAACTTTTGGATACTTCTCATGCTGCAAATCGATTTGATGCTGATGATATGGCAAGGGTAATGGTTCGAGATCGAGAGCTGCAACAATCCCAACTACCAAAGGATGCTGTAGGGTCGAACGAACAGGATTCGTATCAAAAAGGAGGAGGTGCACCATACAATCCAATGGGAGGAGCCAACGACGGCCAAACAACAGTGACCTACTGCATGATAGACGGGAGACTGCTGGATGAGCAAAGAAGCACCAACTGATCTACATGAGGGGGAGAAAAGTTTAAAATTGCTATACATGTAGAATCTACATGGAATTATGTGTAAAGAATGAGTTGTTGCTGCAGGTAGGGTTTCTACAGTTGGTACTCAATATAGTTTAATTGGTTCAAATTCTAAATCCCCCGATCCAATAGCTCTTGATCTCAGCTTTCCTATGATATTTAGATTCAATATTTAAGTTGGGAACCAACTGTTGGAGCAGCTGGTAACCTGTTGGTGCTCAACAGCGTATTTCAGTAAGTCTCAGTGGAATAATCATCAAGCACATAATAAACATCAAAATGATTACCTCTAGTAGGCAATATGTATGACTTAGGAACAATTAGATTATGTGTTCCCCACATTTTGAAGCATCAGGTCTCAGTGTTGAGTACAAATTACTGGGGTTGGTTGCAGGTTGTTACAAGAATAAAAGCATGGCGACAACCAGCAAAAACAAATTTGTGGTTGACAGTAGTCCATTCAACGTTTAATTAGTACAAAACTTCATCTTCCTGTATATGTGAATTACACAAGTGATTAAATGCTGTCTTGTGGTGGAAAGGCCAAGGAATAGGTTAAAAAGATTCACTGTAATTATTTCTGCTACTTGGATGTGTTGTCAGCCAAGTTAAAACTAAGAATAGAACATGTGAAGGTAATAGTTCTTATGTTGTAAAACTTGACACACAACTTCCATTTCATATCTTGTATCTTTGAATGATGTCCTGTACTTTAATGTATGTGTTAATTTTGTGAGAGCCAGTCGTCACAGGTTGTCCTCTTTAGAAATGATATGATATAGTGTGATGGGTTTCCAACTGGAATTACAGAGTCTTGAGAAAGAACGGCCTGAGTCACTCTCCATTGATCGTGTACAAATTCAAGCTCACAGGGGTTGTGGTGGGTAATTGTATGATCACATGCATGTTCATGTGTATCATGAAGGCATTGCAAAACAGTAAATATAATATGAATGACAATAATTGAGATACTTCAGCATTTGGATATTCTGTGCAATGTCATCATGGGAGGAACTTCAGTTTATGTTATTTTTGACAACTGTTCTGGCTCTAGTCAAAGCAATAATAAAGCATTTCTCAAGTCAAATGCTTTCCTTATGGAGATGAGTTATTTCAAACAAGTTAAATATATATGTGGTTGGAACAACAAGAATCTCTTGACAAGAATGCTCAACCTCCAGAAGCTGAAGTTCACAAACATGCCCACCCAATGAAAATGAAATAACTTTTCAATGTCCTTAATGCACCTGGCATGTCACCATAATTGCTCAGCCTGTTCTATGGACATATAGTACATCTGAAAGTAGTGGAAAAATAAAATGAACTCATGTATTCAGCTGCAAATACTCACAGGAAAGAATTGGCAACCACTTAATGCTGAATCTTTATGTGATCAACTTGGAGGAGCAAATGAAACTTAAGACAAAAAGCACGGGTTAATTGGTGGAAGAGATTTTCATGTGGACTCAGTTATAGTACAGCAGGTAATGTATTGCCTTAAGACCTATAATCACAAAGGCAGCAACGGTTGATGACTTGAATGGTGACATAGTCCAAGGATCTACCGAGGCCCCTTTAAGTATCCTTAGTACATACCCAGGATACACACACTTCCAGAACTTGAGAAACTTCCAGTACATCATCAGCAAAGGTCTGATGCACTTTTTGAACTATATAAATATGATCAGATCTGGTTGAAGGTAGTTTCAATAAGAACCACATCATATACCAGGACCATGCAGGGTCTTACACACCAGCTAAACAGGACTTACAAGGCTCTGCAGGAAACCTGTAGACAACATGCAACAGAGAAGAAATTGTCATGTACATTACATGATCCATACATAGAGGATTGATTGGAATCAATCCTCATTTGGTTGTAGACTTTCAAGCTAATAAAAATCACTTCAAAGCTACTGTTACTGTGTTGGCTTGCCCAATCCTAATTCATTCATTTCTACCAGGAAGCAGTGTAGGTCAAATGGATACTGTGCATTCAAACAGGTTGTGTTAGCAACAAACTACAAAACCTCATATCTCTAGAGGATTTGGGGGGGTCATGCTCAACTGCCACCCTTAATAGTAGTGCTATGATGGAGAAAAATACTGAGGAATGATGGTATGGTCAAAATTAACAAGGATAAATAGAACTTTTAAAGAAGGCTGCAGCAAAGATGGGAAGAATAGATGGGAATTCAGGGCATTAAAAGGTTTATTAAATAAACTCATAGACATTTTGACTCACTTGAAAAGTGATACAGGAGCTGCTAGAAGTTTTGAAGGAAAAAACAAATGTTCCATTTCTTACCGTTTTTGTTATCACAAAGGGTCAAGACAACCCAATATATGTTTTGGGGTCATTTTGCTACAAATGACAAAAATTTATCTAGGAAGAAACCTCAAAAACTGTCAATAAACATGATTTAAAAATCTTCCATAAGAAGTTCATCAAAAATAATCATTTCTCATCTGATTGGCTGTGAGGAAAGAGTCATGTTCCAAATATGAATTTTGCAGGGTTATTTCTTTTTCCAATTCAAACTGGTAGACAAGCAAATAGATACCATAATAACTGCCCATAAACTGTCTTATAAAAATTTAGAAAGTTCAGTCATTATGAGTACATCAACAATGATCCCTCTCCAATATGGCCCAATATGTGTTTGGGTGGTCATTTTGCTCAAAATGGCAATAAATACTATTAGAAACCTCAAATGCTCCAAAAGCCACAGGAAAAAAGGCACAGAGAAATAGAATTGAGGATGCCAGTATATCTAGAAAACACTATTACTATAGGATACGTAAAACTAACAAAATTCTGTCATACCATAACCACAACCTCATGTTTTAGTCAGTAACGAATCCACACAAGTGAAATTTTTTAAAATTCACATCAGCTCAAAAATGATGACCTTCACAGTGGCAATTCTTGACAAAATTTTATGTTCCACATGATAGAGTACATACATAATGGTTTGTAACCTCAAAATAACATCTGAACGAAATTTTATTTTTCAAATCTCATATTCCGGTTCCAAAAACTGCAACAAAGAATGATGTTGAGAGTCTATGGGAGGCATGTTTATCAAAAGAAGTGTTGCAATCAATAGAAAAAATAAAAACTGGCATTTTATGTCTGGGCCGCTTGAGAAATTATACAGCAACTGTTGGAATAGAATGTCACTAATGCTAATTCAATGCTGGAAGGAAATTTTGAGTATGGGACAACAATAATATAGTGGAAGAATGGTGAACATTTGGCATATTATGTAGCTATTGTTTATCACTTTGTGACTTAGCATAATGATTATAGAACAATGGCAGTCATGCAGCGTCAACATTGTGCTCTGGTGTTGACAAGTGAGGACTTCAAGATGCTGTAGGAGTGTGATCTTAAAGAAAGATGGTGGACAGTTGCTCATGAGATGGAAGCTTTATGGTTGTCTTGTGCTTGTGGTGCCATGATAAAGTTGTTGCTTCAACCCCATTGGCTCTACCTAGAGGGAAATGCATTCAAAGATCAATTACTGGCCAACAAAAAATCATCCTCATATCAGTTCCATGGAGATTAGACTGAACTGTGTCAATTGAGCTGTCAAAACGGGTTGAAATGAAATCAGATTTTTCTTCATTTGATTGCCATGGGTAGTGATTTCTACTTCCCCTCCTTGATATGTTTGTGTAGAGGCACTGTGTTTAATTCCTAGGTTATCTGGTTGTAACCCTCAATCTTGCTGAAATCTTGACCACTACAATGGGAGTATTATAACCGCATACCACCTGTGAACCCGTGTCATCAAAAATCATCATCTGTGCATACTACTTACTCAAACCTGGAAAGGCATGTCCTCATGTCCGATCCCTCAGTCGTGCAGTTTGGACACAATCAGCCCACTATTCATTCTCATAAGGACAACAATGCATCTTGACAGAGATAATATTCACAAAAACAACATGAACACAATTCATAAATTTATTTAGAATAGTTGTGGCTTATGATAGGTAAGGAGAGTGTAAAATTGCCAACACATGCTATTGCATTTGCTATAACCAGTCTCTCTACTGTTGAATATTTTAACAGTTCATGTTTGATCCTTATTAGTTTGCCCAAGCATGCTGGAATAATGTCAGTTATTGATTGATAGCTGCAGAATTTCATGTGGCCTTTTGTATGACATTGCGCCATTGAACTTTCTCCTTGATTTGTACCTTTTCCTCCATTTATACTCATGACAGACATAACAGACTTCCTTGCGTAATCTTTGCCTTTTTGTGATCCATATCCTTTTCCTTTTAGACCATTCAATTTAATGTTTTGCGACTATATGTAACTGAATGACATTGTTGATTCTATGTGTCAACTATTACATAAAAAATAAGTGATTACATACTTTATATACTAAAGACCAGTGCCTCCTGATTGCCACAGATACTACACCACATCAGTGTCATGGAACAACAAGAGGTGCTAGATTCAAAATCAAGCAAAAGCAGGGGCATGATAAGAAAAGAAGATTTTTTCATCATATATGATACTGACGATGTATTTATAAATTACAACTCAACATCCTAGCTTTTTTCATCTCTAAGTTGGGTGGCATGGAAAATCTCAATTGTCAATATGGCTACAAATAGTAGCTCCCTTTTTATATTCACTTCTTATGCTTTCTCTCTTCTTTATCTTCTTGATATCATGTATGGCATCATTACCATTGACAAACAACAAGCTTTTTCAATAAGTCATTCATGTTGTTTTTTTCATTTTCAAGGGGTACTTTTGATATTGTTTTCTTTGTCCTTTGCCTTTGACCTTGTTGATTGAGTCTCTATGTTCGTAATTAGCACATGAGAGCAGTAGAGATTGAGGATGAATTGGAGGTGAATGCAGCATTGATTTTTGAGTGATGCCATTATATTTGTAAGCGTATTAGGAGTTATAATTGTGCAATGATACATGATACATAGTGGAAGATAGATGGTATAACCGCACCGCGTAGAAATCAAAAACAGCAAAAACTTAGGCCAGAAATCTGAGATCCAAGAATATTGCCAAAGACAAGAAGCATGGCTGTACTTGCTCAATCTGCTGGTTGTGTGACTTAGATAGAGGACAGATGAATCAAAAACATTGCAGCGATTTTTCTGGTAAAGGTATTCTCTTCACGTTAAATTTCTGCTGAAAAGGAGACAATTTTAGAAGTAAGCTTCAGCAGGAAAATGGAAAAAAAATCGATTTCTATGTTTTATGGACTCAAATGAAAGATCTCATCAAGGCGGTTGCAGGATTTTTCCAATGTGTCAAACAATGATAGTTGTCAACATATGTTGCTAGTCAAAGTAGAGTCTTGGATTGGGATCTCCTGAGGAAGCAACCTTTTTAGAAACTCTACCCCATATCTGTTCATTTTTACTGTTTTACCACAATATACACCATAAACCATAAGCAAAGCAAAAAAGTAGTCAAAATGCTTCTTTTGATGTTTTCCATCAAGTGATGCGTTATTCTGATAAGAGTATCCAATGTTTTTGGCAGGCCACACTTTGAATCTTCATCAGCTTCTCCACACAAAGCCTCAAGTTATTCTTGGCTCTTTTGTTGGGGATTTTCTTCCATCAAAATGCATGAGGTTCATGTAATTCTTCACAATTTCATCATAATATGCTTCAACTTTGAAAGCCTTATTATTTGAAACCTACTTAGAAAGAGACCAAGAAACCAATCCTTCTTAAGTAGTCCCAAATGAAATTGTGTATTTTGTTGTTATATCTTATCAATATAGTTTGAAACGACCATCTGTTCATCCTCAGAGACAGTGTCAATATGTTCAGTTCCTACTTCGAAAAAATATCTCCTTTCATTGATAAAATTAAAATCACCACCACTTTTCACTTGCATTAAAACTTGTTCTTGCTAGTATAATGTGCACATTTGGTACAAGTGAGATCATCTCAACTGATGAGTGGATTGAGATGATCCAGCAATACAAAGCAATCAGTCAATTCTAATGTTTTTGTGTAGATGGCTCTATCTGTGATTTACTACTCTATATTCACTGCAGCCTACCCTTACTATTACCATGCAAATCTGTGATAACAGACAGCAACTGAATTTTTATATGAACTAACACATGTTGACACTAATTATTGAAGGCATAATATTTCCACGTCAATTGACAGTTGAGTGGAAAATGAAAAGGAATTAAGGATTTGGGAACTAGTATGTGCATAATGCTGATGGTGCCAAAGCACTTAGGAATTAAATATCACATCCAGAGATCAAGAAGTGCTTCTCGTGAGGCCTCGTCAATACATCATGGCCTCCCCTGTAAATAGAAACCCGCATGGGTGCATAGATGATTGCTTGGTCGAAACTCAGTTGATGATCTTGAATTTAGGAGCATCAGCTTCCTGTGCTTACAATCCAATACATCCCCTAAGATGAATTTTGGTGAGAACCAGAGTAAAGCAAGGACAAAGATGGAAAGACCTACTCACATATTTCTTCTTTAGTTTAAATGTGTTTGGATGTTACCTTCATGTTGATCTGTAAGGGTGGACCTCAGGTTAATACTTGGAATAGAGAAGAAGACGGAAACCTTTCATCTATTGTTGTTGACGATACTGAGATGCAAAAGTAAGATTGCTTAATAATTCTGCATATTTTTACATGCTATTATCAAAGTGGTCATTTCCTTTTTCGTTTGTTGCTGTTCACCACCGTCCCCATCTTTGAAACTGCCTTGCCACGGTTTTTCTTCGTGAAATCCTTAGCATTCAAAGGAACGTAAGCATATGGTTCATACTTTTGACCCTTTTTAATAACATCTCCGCCAGCCTTTTTGCTCTTATAAGCTGCTCCAAGAGATGATGTTTGGTGCTTTTGATTCTTGGTCTTCTTTGATCTTGCAAGGTCAATTTCAGCTTTGGCTACTTTGACACTCTCGAATTTGCTCACTCTGCGACGTTTACCGCCGTCTTTGAGTTCTAAGTTCTCTTCAGCGTCGTTCTCATCATCAGAATAATTGTTTTCAAACGCTTTGCTTCCTCCTATATTTGGTGGCCCATCGCTGATCACAATTCTTCCCTGACTATCAAAATGAACCTGATCGATTTCCTCATCGCTGCTGTCTTCTTCATCTCTGAAGTCTCTGCCATGCATATTCATATCCGCAAAGCGAACACTTCGAGCCATTTTTGACGAGTCAAGTAGGTCTAAAATCTCACCCTCCAGTTCTGCTCTGATGCGGGGTCCGCCATCCTTAATGCTTTTGTTAGATAGAGTTGATTTTGCAACAGTAACTACGCTTTTCCCCTTAACACTCCTTTCCATGGCAGATTGTCTTGTGGTTTTCCCAGTCTTTGAAGTCATCTTTGTGAAGCCTGTGACACCGGTCATGAAGGTTCGGCCATCATCAGAATCTTCTTCGTCGGACTCCATCATGTTGTCAAAGTTGTCATTAGCCATAGAATGACCATCTTGCAACCCTGCTGCCTTCCTACGAGCTGCTCGTTCGGCGAGCTTTCGCATGTGAGTTATCAAGCGAGTGTCCTTTTCTGGAACGAGAGGCGCGATTGCATCATAACCGTACACCCTAACAAGCTTTTTGAGAATGATCTTGATTTTAGCTCGGAATCTATCCTTCCCCTTGTTGTATTTCATTAGGCCTCCTACAACCTCTGGTAGCAGAGGCTGGAGTTGATCAGCTGTCATTGCAGCAACTGCAACTCTAACGAATCCAATGACACTCTTATTGACTTCCCGTGCGGGATCATCAAAAAGAACAGAGATAGTTTCCATCAAAGATGGGAGCAGCGTTCGTACAATTTCGTCATCCCTAGCAAACTCGAAAGTGAGACGAGAAAGCGCCAAGACCGCAGCAGAACGCATGTGAGAAGTTTGAGCCCCCAGTGCGGCAAGAATGATTTTGAAGAAATCAGTAATATCGTTGCGAGCTTTAGACATCGCCAATAACAACTTATATGCAGCCTCTCTCGTCTTGGCATTCGAGTCTTTGAGGCAAAGAAGAACCTCGCCCATTATTTTTGGTATAACAGCCTGAATAGTAATCAGAGAACTAACAGTGAGACTGGAAAATTAAGGGGTTACATCATTGTGAAGTTTGTCTTGGAATCATACCATGTGCGCTTGATTCGAGGAGGCAAATCCTGAGACAATCGATGTCATGCATTTCAACCTCATGTGCCGGGCAGATACTTGAGCGGTAACAATAGATTCAACCATTAAATCAATTAGTTCGTCGAGCCTTTCGCTTGACGTGACGAAGTCCGTATGGCGTTCGCAAATTTCTGAAAGCACTTTATAAGCTCGTTTTTGAACGCGAGAGTCATGCACATCCGTACGAACTAGCGGACGAATTGCCCGGAACAGAAGTGACAGACTCGCCTCATCTAGTGAGCCAGAAGCAACAAGAGCCTGGGCCAACCCTAACAGAGAACACATTCGTAAATTTATCTCTTCCTTGCCATTGATACTCTCTGCCACTTCTGTCGACGCCCCAAGCAACCTCTGCACAACCTTTTTGAAGAGATTGTGTAGGAACTCTCGAGGACACACTTGAGCAAGATATCCAATAGCATCTGTCACTGACTCGACAAACTGCATGTTTTGCAAATTGCTTGCTTGCTTTTCTTTCGACGATTGAGCATCATCCGTCTCCATGGCGTCTTCTGCTGATGTGCTGGATGTGGGAGACTGTATTAGATTTTCCACCAGTTTGAACAAGGACGGAAGAATTTTTGTTGACGAGCTGGAAAGAACATCGTAATCCTGGGCTGCTATCGGCGATTGCTTCGACAGCGACCTCTCTATTATTCCAATGGTCAAAGATTTGAGACCTCCACAGATAATGGACTGAAGGACAGAGTTTGAAACGACATCTTCAGTAAGTTGAATTTAGCACTGGCAAAGTATGCACAATGTACTTACAATCAACTTTGGATATCGTGTGTGATCTCCCAACGCCTTCACCACTGTTTTTGCCAAGGCAGCAAAGTTCTCCTTCATGTCAACAGGATACAAACAAAATGAAGGGAATAATGCCCACAGGTCAATCACTCTCGATTTTTGTATAGAAGCTTCCGCGGTGGTGCGATGGCCATCTGCAGAAGCAGCGTCGCAGCGTCGTGCTAAGAAAAGTACTCTTCCTTGGAAGAAGGAGAGGTGAGTCTTCACTGTAGAAGACTCGGTGTACACTGGGGTAGTCATTGTGGCACCCTGCTTCATCAAGGGCAAAATCCAAGCTCTGTCGTCTCGAATTCCCCCTCCTGTAGTCGTTGACAGTGATTTGCTTGCCATTCCTTGTTTTGGTCCACCGATGTCGGCATCCTCATCAACGAAGTCAACCAACGAAAGAAAAAGTTCCAACCCCAACCCCCTAATGAGCGTTGAGGTGGCATATTCCACAGCAGTTCGTGCAGTCCCATCCTTTTCTACATCGTGTCGTAAGCGCAATAAGGACAATACCATGGATGAGATCCATAGCTGCACTTTAGTTTCCAACTCAGACTTTTGATCCTCTGCGTTGGCAGTAGGACTGACACCAGAACCCCTGAGTTCCAACATGGATCCAGCTAGTGTTGTCGTAAAGGTTGCATATCCGCCGGGAAGAATTGACCCCCAAGCATTCCTGTATTGAATCTGCAACCCCTGTTGAATGATGGGAACGCATTGCGGAATGATTTCCATTGCCACGCGATGCAGTTCTTTCACGTGTCGGTCCTCTCCACAGGCACAAGAGATGACTAGGGGCAGAATACGAGATACGAATTGGTTGAACGCCGAGCAACAAGTTTCTGCATTGTTTGTTTCGTCACCATCGCCCCCTCCTCCAGTAGGCGCTTCGCATAAGTGCAACATGGCTTTCAGTGTGTTCGGGAGCAGTTTCATGGCGAGCAATTTCGATGGAGATTCCAGAACACCGCCGATACTCATCATGTGTTCCATGCAACCCAACAAACATCGACCGTATACCACAAATACATCTCCCGCTGATGGCGACAAAGAATCGACAGCAGTATTGGGACGGTGCTGTAATAAAAACGCCAAGGCACGGGATGCAAATTTTGTCAATTCCTCGTTATCCTCCCTCAGAGTCTTGTCGTCTCGTTCCTCCAGACAAGATAATAAGGTCAACAATGCTTCACGAACTACCTCCATAGATACGCTAAGATTGCCTCCATCTAACATAGTCAAACACCCCTCACCAAACTTGACACAAATACGATCATCATCTGCGTGAGGAAGCGAGGTTTCCAAAAATCGCATAACATGAATCAACTTGTTGAATGAGTCGTTCTTGGCACTCTTCTTTTTGGTAGAATATGTTGTGACCACCGCATAGCAATATTCCCACAGCATATCTGCTAAAGATTTACGTTGTGCATGTATTTGTTTTTGCAGTTTACTTGGTTCGGTGTTCATCTCATCCATCTCGCTGCCATCTACGTTACCACTATCACTAGAAGAGGCCACCATAACAATTTCCATAGCAGCACCCCAGGCAGCCTTCCTTACCTTAGGCCGAGCATCATGCAGCATTTCAATAACCGTCCCATGGAGAAGTTTTGCCAGTTCCTTCTCTGAAGATGGAGGGCAGAGCAGCAATAATGTGATGGATGTTTTGAGTATTTGACGCAGTAGAGCGTTAGGCCCGATGTTGCCGGTGGTAGATTGTTTGGATTTTGGATCGTTGGAGGGTAGAGAGTAGCTTAGAGCTACGAGTAGACGGAGGAGTCGGCTGATTGTGCCAAATTGGTGTACTGTTTGATGATGGCATTATGAATAAGTGCATGTTTCATGTGAGTTTCAAGTTTTCAAGATGGAATGAATTACAAGAATAGGTTTTAGCACAGGGAACAGCAAGCGAATCGCATTTATCTCAACCACTTTAAACAGCTTTCGCGTGTGATGCCTCAGCCAAGCAAAAACGCAATTTATCATACAACCAAGGAACGCCGCAACCATCCCATAAAAACTTACCGAACAATGCTCCCGAATTATTACCCCAATACACAACAAATCCAGAAACTCGTCGTAGTATTTCCAACAACGGGATGATTGCTTCCACTTCCTTCTCCCACCCAGCACTTTCATCGTTCTTGCACTTGGATTCAAAAGACTCTACCAAAGATGAAAGAGCCGACAGAATAGTGACGAACAGTTCATTCGGAGACACCTCTCCGTTTGGATTGTTTGATTTCTCCAAAGCGGTCTCTTTTAATGCAGCTAATAAAGCCTCCCTGCCCGCATCGCCCGAACCGCCGAATTCTTTTAGGACATCGTGAAAACCGTGCGTATTATCGTCTTGCGTGGTGGATGGTGAAAACGGAGAGGTGTAGTCAATGTTGACGCCACTGCCTACCATTAGGGTGGTGCTTGATGCAACGGAGGAGGAGCGCGATCTTGCCATGCTGAATTGGAGGTTTCACTTTGTTCTTTGGCTGGGCATACTATTTTTTGTTAGTGGTTAGTCGTTTGTTCTGTGGAACGATGCTTGACACGGTCTTCACAATAATGTTCATCCGATGAATGCAACGTGATGATGCTCGCTGTAATGTTGTTCGTGCTGTCACCGTGATGGGTGAAGTTGAGTGGAGGGAGGGCGAGAAGTATATTATATAGGTCATGAGCACTCGCCTCCATGCAAAAAACGAAAAAAATGAAGAACTTATTCCGTCGTTCTACACATCATGTCCTGTTCCCACAGTGATTTTTCATGATAAAATATAAAATATAACATGTTGTATCCCCGATGATTTTCATTGTGGGTACTATTATTTTTTATTTCAAGGTCTCTATTTTCTACCCATATGGATTGTGTTCAATCTGCACTACCTATGACAATAATGTGGCATTTAAGGTATGGTCTCACACCTGACCATAACTGATCCTAACTTACTGCATTCCTCAGTGCTTAATCAACACCGAAGTTTAAGTAACTCAAATTCAATTCATGATGCCTCTTTTTGATGTCACTGCATTAATGGCATTGAACAGAACTTTCCACCAAAGTGTGCAACATCACAGCTGTGATGAAAAACGACAAATCCCATATTTCAGCTCATATCATCTGGTTAATTGTGAGTGGAAACAGCAACTGAATGGAAATCATGCCACTGATCTGCATGCAATCTGTCTGACATATGCACATATGTTTGCCTGGATACACAGTTTGGTGTTTAAACAACAAAGAAAGGTTATCATTTGAAAAATTGTGTTGCTGAAGCACTGAGGTGGAATACATGATATCAAGCTGTCCGTCTATAGGTATCCAAAATGGATGAAGGGTGTCCCCAACAGTTTGGGGGTGAGCATTTGCTTAAATCTCATTGCATTAACACACTTGATCAGTTGCAGCACTCTGTCATCCATTGCTGTTGATGTCTTCTTCAGGTCCTTTCATGGTATATGTGGCTTTGCAGACACACAGCAAGTGACATGGTATGTTTTGGGGGCTCTTAGTTTCACATTCACATGTCCGCTATGTCCATATCCAAAAATTGTTGTAAAAGACACTGTCCAAGTCATGTCCTGGACAAATTCTGGAAGATATCTTGTGTTTTTAGTGTTTTCAAACAAGGACACAGGACATTAAATTTTGGACATGACGGAAATGGCAGGACGTGAGAGGACATGGAGTGTTTACTTTGTTTAAGGCTCCTTTTTGGTACTTTCAGGTGAAGCATACCAAGAGCAGCGACTGCTGCGTGCATGTTACATTCATTTAAGTGCAATCCATAAAGCTTGATGAGAGTCAAAACTTCTGAGGACACGGGATGGACATTGGACTCAACACTGATGTAGGTCCATGTGTTGACAAAAAAACATGTCCTAGAAAAATTGAGGATATAGGACACATCCAAGGACATGTCCAGGACACGTCCAAGGACATATGAAACTAAGTTGGGGCTAAGAGTGACAAAACGGAGGTCCTTTTTGAAATTATTCCAGAGATTCTTCCAGATTACACTTACTTCGAACAACAAGTAAATAATGTGTAGAAGGATAAGTCTGTGAGACCAAGTTAAGATGAAGAGATAATGATGACGTTAAGAGGCATTGGATGAACAAGATATGTAATCGGTTCAAAAAGCAGACTGGAGAGTACATGCTGCACATGAATTTATCCTATAATATTAGACGGCACATATAGCCTTGAATCTCAGCAAAGTGCATGTCAACATTGATGGGTGAAGATTCAAATGGTGATGATTCTAGTATCAAAAGTGGGACGATAAGAATATGGATGGTCTTTGCAATGAGGAAGAAAATGTTAAGCTCCCAAAGAATAGGAGTAGATCAAATGCAACAAGGCATGATTAATGAAACGATGGGAAGATCACTATGATTAGCAGCATCATTTCTCCAGCATGAGCCAATAAATTGATTCGGGAAAGGTAAGTACATATTTAGGTGTATGAAAAGAGGTGAAAGCTCTCTATGAGCATTGACTTGTGTAGTATCCACCTTAGCAATAGTGACAGAATAAAAATGTCTACATGGAAAGGGAAATAGTCTTTGTTGTTTGATTCTTTTTACATACATAGGAATTTTATACAAGATACTATTCTATGTCATCTGCGTGATTCTTCTGAAAGAAAGCATCAGGCATTTTTGGAGTTATTATTTCACATACTACTCTTATGTTGCCTGGTAAAGATCTTATAGACATGCATCTGTCAATGTTTTGAGGATTTACCAGACTGGACTCATGGCCTTGATGTTATTGGCAGAGCTGCAATGTCCCTTGGGTGCTAAAGCATTATGCACCTTCACAATCATTTGCAACTAGCATCTTCTAGTGAGTTGATAAACAGTTCTCTACTGGTAGATAGTGATGGCACATATTCTCAAATTATTTTTAAAGGGGATTTCAAATCCAAGGTGACAGCCTGGGGTAGAGTACTGTTGTGTGCTACTTTACGCTAGGCTCACAATTCTTCTTCTTAGCAAGGGTATTCTCAAACAAGTCTCACAGATACCACAAAGACAAGACACTCTAACCTACAAGTACAGACACTTAGGTCAATCAAGAGTAAAGTCAGGTTCAGTTTCAGTAGGTACAACTGTGAAAATCAAGTTACATTCTGCAAATGAATATCAATTTAGGATGAATGCAATGCACACTAAAAGTACCTTTGGGTTGAAAGCTTTGAACAGTGAAAGATGTTAATTCAAAATAACATTCAGAATGGGTACAGACTGTGATAAATGAACATGCATTGTAACATGGTCATGCAGCAAGTGAAAGCAATACATCATTGGACTATAAGTATCTGGATAGCAAGTCCATACAATGGTTCAGCAATCAAATGAATGGTCAGTACACAAGTGAGACGTTTTGAACTTAATATCTCAGGTAAGCTATTGTGATCCAGATGTTATTATCCATTTGCTCACATCTTGTGTAGCTCATGGCTCTGAGAAAAGAACCTATGACAATAGTGAGTTCTTGGCACCACAGTTCTTACTATCCAACCTACACATGAGTGAATTGTTACTTCAGTAATAATAAAAAACAGTCAGTTGGGTCTATCGCATCAAATATGAGTAGATAATTGCATTGCATCCTTATGGAAGGAGTGTTGTAGAGCAACTTCTTCCACTGTGATAAACGTCACTTTGTAAGTGCTTTGCATTTCAGAATCAGCAGCATTCGAATCCACAGACGAGGACAATTTTCACCTCCCAACTTCTAGTGTACACTATAATAATCTCCCACCCTACGGTCAAATGACAACGACCAAATAATCATTACAACTGCTTCTCCTCCAAAAATTGTAAGATCTCTTGCACAAACTCATCCGGACTATCCAAATACACGGGGTGCCTCCCTTCCAATTCTACTCCTTTTGCATTGGCCAAGCGCACCAGTTTATCCGTCACTTTCTTACCCATGGAGTCTTGATCACCGTAAATTGCTAATATCGGTATAGAAAGTTTCGTAAAGAGCGCAAATACATCATCCGATGCTTGTAGAACAGCAGGTGGCGCTACAGGAATCCACCCCTTGAGAATTTTGCGCAACACTCCCTCGCTATTATTCATAGCCATTTCAGTGAGAGTTACAACAGCTTTTCCCGAGGCACTGGGAGTCACCACAACGACCGACCTCCCACTTAACACCCCCTGTTTTACTAGTGCATCAAAGACTGCCTCCAATTCCTTCCCTGTCGCGCTAACGGGTAAATCTAACGCAGTAATTATTAAATCGCCTCCTTCCTCATCATTATTCAAATCGCAGAACTTCTCTAAGATACCAGAAGTCTTCCAGTCTTCTTTCGTGAATGCTGCTCCGTGCAACAATACTAATTCGGTGGTGGACGAATCAGGAGGGGGTCCGCAATGATAGTATTCAAGAGAAGTGGAGAGATACGATATGGAAGACAATGTTATTTTCATTGGGTCGTGTTGTGCTTCGTTGTTCGATATGCCTTCTTTGTGCGCTGCCATCATGGAATGCACGGAGACGTGGGCAACTTCGTCGTTGGCTTGCTGGCGCTGCGCTTCAAACGTCGTCCCTTTTGGAGAGGATCCGAAATATATTGCCGAGAGAAAGAGCAATGCAAGGACGGCGGCGTATGTGATTAGTCGAGGGGTGTTCGTTGCTCGCGAGGTGGTTCGGATTGTTGTCATTGTCATGGTCTGCGACTGCCGGATTTTATTTGAGGTTTGATATCTGAGATGTACTCTCTGATGTACGTCACGTATCCTCTTCAGATCTGTAGACAGTATCTTTTCCCACCTACAGTAAGAATTCTCATGTGAAGTATTGTACACTACACAGTATTATTATGCGGCTATCAATTTTCAATTTTGCCTGGTCAACTGAAGTTAACAGGCATGCATTTGATTCATGGGTTGTGGTACTGGTAAAAGCGGAATTTACAATCTGTTACTCTTAGGAGCATACATCAACAGGGCATCAATCCCTAGAACCATGGTGAAATCTCCACATAATTCGCTACAATCAATGCACAAAATGCAAGCAAGTCAATACCTGAGAGGAACAAGTCCGAAGGTTCTGTCACTCCTTCCAGTGGATGTTCAAAATCAGAACTTCCCCACTCATTTTGATCACCTATTCATTTTAGTAAATTCATTCAACAATCTAATGGTCGGGTTTCAAGATGTTATAAAATACCTAAACATCACCAACAAATCAATTAGATGTTACTTCGGGTTCCCCTGCTATCAGAGGAAATGTAGACACAATCACGAAATCAACATGACCGGAAGGTCATCTCATCGTCTCATGTGACACATTATATAATTCCTATGCAAGTAATGTACGTGTAGAAAACTTCGAACACATCAGTGAGGCTAACCAGTCCCTATTTGAATTGTCTCGAAAATGTTATTATTCAATGTCATTTTCTTTTCCTAAATGTCATCTGAAATAATCCAACACAAACACTATCGAAAATTCAATGATGGCACGCTTCTTTCTCTGGAATTTCATCATACCAGAGCCACAGGTGTTCTTTTCATTAAAAGCGATCAGCTTTCATTACGATAGGAATGTCTAAAGAATTGAAGACTGTCATAGAGACTTACTAGGTGCATTGTCTCAGGGTCAGACTTGGGCACCTGCCATAACAGAGTTGTTTGAAAAGGCAAATGTAAGCATCTTTTGAAGATGCCCACTCCAACACAGAAACTACAAAATGAATTTCTATCCAAACATCTACTAAGGAAAGATTGACAGGCCATGACAGCAGGGATTATCAGACTAATAGGATGAGGAATTTCAAAAAAAGTATACAAATTACTTGGGCAAGAAGAATATATTAAAACTGACATTTCCTATCTTGGTGATGCAGCGTCAACTCCAAACAAAGCACGCCCTTGGTAATCAAACAGAAATCTTGAATACTCATAAAGCATTAAATCAATTTTATTCTTCGACAGGATGCTTTCCAAGGCTGAAGTTGTCAAGCCAGGATGCCTTTCTGCGCCACCATTCAAATCTTTCGAGTACTTGTTATAATGAGCAAGTGTTTCTCGTTCGAGTTCCTTGTTTTGACATGTAAGACTGTTGGCATTTAAATTCCATCCAAAGAAAAGTTCGAACCGTTCTATAGACTCTTGGATGTGATCATACAATCCTACAATGAATTTACGTTTGAGAATTTCCTTGGCAACTTGAAAATGGGATTTGAGCAGCTCATCATTCTTAACTCCCGATAAGTTTCTTGTGAGAGGGTTGTTTTCAATCAAGCCTGCAGGAACATAAACAAGCTAATTAGATAAATTGAAGTGACTTGTTGCTCTTCCGTGCCTTTACACGAAACTCACCACTTTTGGCAAACTCCTCCAAATTCATATCCTTAACCACGTCTGCAATAGAATCATGCCTTGCAAGCCTCAAATACTCATACAACGCCACCACTCTCTCCACCGGATGTCTCATCAAAACCACTCCTCTACCATATGCTTCGATGGGGGGTAGGAATAGACGTGCCGCGTCCATAATATTTGGAGAGTAGATTACATCTACAATGTTAGCTGTGGCAAGGTTTTGAGATATACCCCGATCAATGCCTGAGGGCGTTGAACAATCGACATTGACAAAAGTGGAGGAATGGATGAATGCTGCTTTTAACGGAGGGTCAAAGTTCGACGCGCCCTCAAGAGCAGTGGATGCTTGCTCGTCATTGTTCGTCGTCCCTGAACTGGCTTCACTGTCTTTGCGCTCTCGCTCCAACAGTTCCGTGCCGACCCCAGAGCATTGCACCAAATTTAAACAATGACCAAATACGTACTGAAGCCTTGGCCCTCCCGTCAGGGGCACATCCCAAAAGACTGGAATTTCACGAAGATGATTGTAAGGAAGATACGATACATCCATCATGGAACCGTGAAACATTGGATCTAATACAATCGTCGGACCATCATCAGTAGGTGGTATGTAAGATGTCAAGGGAGCAGAAGTGAGCGTGGCCTTGTTCGAACCATGACTAATGCCATCTATCGAGGCGCTCCTCGCACTCTTCAAGGGGTTGAATTGAGGTGGTCCAAACCCCCCATAAGGATCACCAGTAGACCGTGAAGATATTTTGCTGTCACGATCGTGAGATCTCAAAATGGGAACAATTCCTGGAAGGGCGGCATCTCCGTTTGTGCCGTAAGTACCATCTGCCACATTCGCTCGACGCTGAACTTCTCCACGCAGACCTCCCGTGAAACCTCCAAACTGAAACCGTGGTAAATACAAATATTCGGCATTATATGGAGACTGCTTACTCAACGAGGCGCTGTATTCTTCAGGTGAAATAGTGGACAACGCCTCGCAGGATAGGTATATGCCCGTAACGGCGAGAGATACCGCCGCTGCCACGGTGGTCAACGTATAGTACTTCCTCTTGGCAAAGGGGTACTTGTATTCATATCGATCATGACCCGTCAATGGAAGCATTCGCGCCGGCTCCGTGAACTTTTTCGGTTTCGGCACTTCCGGCGTCTTTACCTCCTTGACTTCTTCCCGTGGCAGAATGAGAGAATGCCCGTACAACTCTGCATCCTTGTAACTCCCGGGCAAACTTGCCAACTCATCGGCTTCCGCGCTATATTGTATGTTCGATAGGTTGACTTCTCTGATTGCCGTGGTGGACTTGTCGAATTTGATGGTGTTTATGGGAGGGTATGGGTTGACGACGGAGGGTTCGTCTTCGTATTCATCGTATTCGTCATGATCGTCCTGTTCGTCGAACATCTTGCCTCGATGAATTCACTTCTTTGTAGAGCTTTGGCCTACTGACTTCAGAGAGTGTTGGCCAGGTTGTCGCCGCTGGTGGTGAGTGGGCTTTCGGTGATCATGTCAGGGTCATGTCATTCAATGAGATACTGCACTTCATGCCGTGTCGTATGCAGGATCGACGGGAAACACCCTCTGAATGAGATCGTAATCTGGAGGATGGGAGGTCATGGTCATCGTGATGCTTGACATGACTTTTTACAGGGTCATTGCAAACGCTTTGAAAGCACGGGGAGACGACACAAATGGGGTCATTCAGAATTTTTGTTATCTGTTATTTTTTTGATGCAGATGAAATGGTACAATACTTCAAACACAACGAAGTCTCACTGCAGCTATTTATGACGGCTAGAAACAATAGGAGCACTGGGTATCCTAGAGGTATCATGATACCTAGCCGGACAGACGGCTCGTTCGGAAAAACAAGTTGATGAGATATTCTGAAAAGAAAGAAATTGTCAGCACCACTCTGCATCACACCGCACAACACCCCCATAGCAACACAACCGAACCGAACGTCAAAGCACAACATGACATCGTAACACTTGAATCTCGTTGCGACGCGAGGCAAGGTCACGCAACGCAACGCTCCGCAACACAACACGACACAACAGTACTCCACGCAACGCAAAGCTTGAGAAGGCTGGCTTCATAAGCGTGCTTCTCGTGAATCCGTCTCCGAGAACTGCACGCTCATTATGGCTGTCTCATGAGAACTGTACATGCTTGCGCATCCGTATTAGTCTCGTGTGATGTCCGTCCCACCAGAAGAACTGCAATGTGTGTTCCCTTCCCCTTCCATGATTACAACATACAGCATTCTGGTGTCAAGTGAGTACTCAACTCGACAAATATTTATTAAAATGAATCCATATTGCACATTGCTAGAATCCCCTCACTCCTTATTTCTTACTCATCCTTGCAACGCTTTCCAACAGATGCAATGCCTTATCCTGGCCATCTCTCTTCACCCTAGCAGCTTGTAGATCTCCTTCCAAAATTGCGTATTGCTTCATCTCGCCAAGATCCTCTCTGAATTTTTTCCTCATCCCCTTTTCTGTTTTAACTTTTTTGAGTACCTCCTCATCAGGCTCCTTGTAAATTGGGTCAGACTGCGCTTCAATTGAAATCATCTGCCTGTACTTGGAAAACAATTCGTACTGTTTGTAAGGATTAATTCCTTTGGATGAGATAGGTTCTTTTGGGTGATCTCTCATGATTTGTGGGCGTGCAGCAAGTGCCTCCATTATGTCGACATATTCATTTCTGTGTGGGTAATTTGTTTTCATGATATTCATACAAACTGGAGCGTCATCTGGCAACAAACTCTGTCTGAATTCCACGAATACTTTGTTATAATGTACCATGGAACTAGCACACCTAAAAATGTGATTTTGTAGAATCATCCTCTGGTAGTCTTTGTAGAATAAACCTAAGTACTTCCCAATTCTCAAAATCAGTTGTTTCTGTTTCAGTATATTGTTATATCCTCACAATCCCTCAGATTCTGACAAAGCTCCTTCATTGTGTAAGAGTTAGTCTTCCGGTGAAGGCGCTTCAATCGGTTGAAGTACCTATCACATGCATTCTTTGTATGTCCAACAACCAGAAAATGGAACACAACCTCTTCAAAATATCCTAGCTTGACCAAGAAAGGAACCAACTTAAGGACAGTATTGTTTTTGTTCTGGCCAGTGCAATTGTCAAATACTATTGTCAGCTTCTTCCCTCGTTCATCTTCATGGATGATGTTTGCCAAGTGAGTGTTTTTACAATGAGCGATGCAACGTTGTCGGCTCCTTTCTTCCCAACGCCTCATGGTATACATGACAATGCATGTGAACACCTACAGTGCCGTCTACTTTGGCATGGCCATGATTGACAATGCCAAGGTTGTTCACTGTCAACGGAGAAAAATAGTAGGTCTGACATAGGCCAATTATCTACCCTACAGCAGTACTCTAGGGTCAACTGAAAGATACCCTTAATTTCTCAGGAGATGAGGGATATCTCCCAATAATGGCAAGAACCAGCAAATAGCAAGAATAGGTTCACTACCCAGAAATACCATTTGGGAATAATGCTTTATGTCATCAACTAATGACATAAAGACATACCATATCTGTGTAGGATCCTACACAGTTTCATTTTGTGCAATGAAGCATATTTGCTTCATTGCTGCTTGTTACTAGCAGACAACTTAACTCATAAAAATCAGTCTACAACAACGTATCTACCGTTTACTACATAATATAAAAATTACATCAAAACGGCTTAGGTCACTATCAATTGATAGCCTTCGCGCAACCAGATCGGATCGTCTGTCCGCCGCTCCACCATCCATCATCCATCAGCTGTTGTTGGTGGTTGACCATGGTAGGTTCGTCTGTCCGTCGTCCATTGTTGCTCGAAGCCGTCCAATACACTTGGTGTGTTACACGTGGCGCAACTTGTGCTGCCTGACCCCAAGAGTAGCAATATTGCCACAGCTGAGCCCCGAGTCACGTACTCAGCCAGTTGAAGTGAGTTTACTCACAGGCCGGCACGTGTTTTTTAAACACGTAGCCAAGAACAATTGCCCTGAATGTCAGTGAGGACTAGATCCCACTTGACACGGGTATACTCCGCTTTGTTAGCAGAGTGCGCATGTAGCACTAAGTGCACTTGCCGTAAAAAAGACCACTTGTGACGTATCATACGCACTTGTGGCACGAATGCTTACGTGCCTATTAGGTAGTAGCAGCCCCTCATTAAAAATGAGGAGGCAATAAACATAAATGCCTCGGTTTATTTTTTTTCCGAAAGAGCAATATGTGTGTAGTCTATTTTAGACCTAAAAACACGATTAGACTTAAAATTAGTCCGTACCCGTGATCACATGCAGATGCAGTGACACCACGGAGTACTAAGTACTTATAGCCTTAGGGCAGTACAAAAAAAAATCTTCTAGGGCATAAAATGACCCTATGAAGAATCGTATGGCCTCTAAGGCCTAAAAGCTTGCTCGTGACCCCGAGAGGTTTCGGTCACTTGAAAGACTCGCGATTCCCCTGGAAGTTCGCGGTTCTCAGGTTTCCAATGTGTAAGACACATCCTCAAGGGAAAATGAGCCCGCGCAGGACGTAGTCCCACGATCGTGGATCAGCCCCATTCACATGGGAGCGCGTCACGGCACAGCCCATTTCACAAAACGTATCGCGACACAGCCCTCGCGATCACGATCTGAAAAAACGACCACATATCATGTGTCCTAGACTCGCTGGGCTCAGCCCATGTGCGCGATGGACCAGCCTAGGAGAGAACATTGTTCTACTCCTCACATGGGCATAGGAGCGCAATATATTGCCGCATCCCGGTCAGACGTCAGAGTGACGCGGAGTATTGTCTCCAAGTCCCAGCACGCATGGGGGCGCAAGAAGGACCCATAAAACGACTACGTGTCGTGCCCCAGAAACACTCTGAGCAAAATTCTCGCGAAATCCCGATTTGCGCAAGAATGCTGCTGACTTTTTGCGGTTTTTGTCAGGAAAACACGCAACTTGTTGATTTCTTTCTGAAATCCAAGCAAAAAAGTGAGAAAAGTCCACAAAAGTGAGAATTCTTCTCATGTGGTATCCCTTTCATGCATATAAGCTACCGAGCTTGGCAAAAAAGGAAAGAAAGCTAGTTGGCTTATGAATAGCCAACTGCACAACCTCTGGTCCGAGGAAAATAGAATTTAGAGCCCGAAAATATAAATTCGAATTATTTAATTTTAAATTAAAGAGCTCGTTAGAGAAAAATCTTGATCAAAATTCTACTGTCACGTTAAAATAACCTGATATTCAAATACCTTGCTACATGTAAAAATAAAACAAAAATGCCAAGAAATCTTCTGGCATCATGAATTGTTTTCTCAAGAAGATGAACTCTTCTCCCACGTAGAGAAATGTACACATGTGCCATGCTGCACTATTAACAAGCAAAGGTAACAAAAAAGCAACTGGAAATCAAACCATGTTGGGTTTCGAACCCCTGACACGGTGTTGCTACAGTAACAGTGAAAGCAAGAAGGACGTAGTTCCAAGCTTCCCCCCATGTTCCAAAATTAGGAACATCCATATGTTTTCCTTACCCAGCTAGGCAGGTGTCAAACTCTTGGCGCACGCAGGATGGGTTCTTCCTACTCAAAAGGAAGGGCAAAGTCACACTATGTTTTTATTGCACAAGCAGTAAATTCCTGTCAAAACACACTTTTCTGAGTACATGTTACCCAGAGTGACTAAGCCAGCATATGACCTCAGTCTTTGACAAATGCAAGAACTGAGTTTGAATTGTTCTAGATTTTCGAACAAATAACAACATAAAATATGTTAAGATCAATTTTACCTTGCCAGTGATAATTGATGCAAAGTCTGCAAAAATCTGTGAACCAGAGTTGAAACAAAACCTGGACACAACATACCATGCACATAGCTAACCACTTAAGTGCAGGACTCTTCTTGAGCAAAAATACTCATGATCACAGAGCTAACCACTCCTGTGAAAAACTCCTCTGGGGGTTGAGTAAAATAGCAGACCTTCCAAGCTGTGTCAAAATAAAAGAAAAAGACACACACTTACACTACAAACTCAATTTCATACACGTTACTGAGGTTTCTCATGACAAGAGAAACTGTTTGATGAAGTTCAGTGTGTTGGAAGAACGTGCCTGTTTACCTCTATTTTTCGAACGAGGTAGGTTTACAGCCTATAAAGACAGAGCACAACCAGTCCAAAAGTCAAGTAAAAACAACGAGGACAATTTACCTTGGCGACTGGAGGGTTTCATTGACAGCCGTCGTCAGAACTGGCTGTACAACAACAGAACACCCAAACAAACATAAATTACTGTAAATCAAAAAGTGATTCTTAAAATAAGATATGGACAAAAAGTTAGCAAAACTGTCTAAACTCAAAAGAATCCTTACAGTACTGTAGATGTTGCTATGTTCAACTCTGCAAACACCATAAGACTTCATGAAAAGTCAACAAATCATAGACTAGATACTGA
This sequence comes from Cyclotella cryptica, assembly GCA_013187285.1. Classification (NCBI taxonomy): domain Eukaryota; phylum Bacillariophyta; class Thalassiosirophyceae; order Thalassiosirales; family Thalassiosiraceae; genus Cyclotella; species Cyclotella cryptica. The sequence goes on from JABMIG010000113.1 coordinate 249,512, forward strand.
CGCATCTGGAACCCGTTCATGCCTAGAAACACTGAAGAAGGTTATACCTACTCAGAGCTAGCAATAACAATCATGGGTTTTCCATGTGCCTCACAAGCACATTCAATGGAGTCAATGATGGCCATACTGTTCTCAATAGAACTCATTTGGAGTAATATGATATTCTCCAAAGGCTAGCTTGAGAGACCACCTTAAACAAGGTTAGGATGGACTTACCAAGCAGCGAGTAAAGGTTTGCATGACAAACCAATACACAACATCTCTGCACAAAGACAACAAGGGCTTAATAACAGACCCAAAGTCTTCGCATGGCAAAAGCACCATGCTTACAAGCAGATAGAAACTCGCTGAAACATTCGCCCATACAGGGAACTCACATGCTACTGGGTGGTCCAGTACAAGGGAGAACCTTGGGTAAGACAATATGATTGTCTCACCTCACTCACAACTGGAATTGTAGAGGAGGAGGTACACTGTACACAAAAAAGAGACACATTAATGTTAGACATTTGTTACCACAACAAGTCTAGAGCAACACCAACTCAGGTTGGGTATGCTCGCATTCTAGTACAGCTTGCTGAACTTAGAGTGCATATAATACACAGAATAAGAGAAAATGAATCCTTGACCATGATTAACATCATTGGATTCAACGACTGTGTCTTACTAGATTATGGTCTCACTGAGACTCAATGACTAGTACTTGATTCTCTTGTGAGAACTTCTGATGGTTTACCTTCAGAATTATCCATGGAGAACACATATGGTGTCCATAAGGAAGGACTCTTAGAGTCACCGAAACACGTGGGTCTTTTTGCTAAAGACAACGGGATGACCATAGGTAGTGCACATATGTGTTGCACAACAAACCATAAAATAAGCCTCATAATCACATGAGCACACGAACAAAAACGATCCACAACCTCTGTTCTTGTAAAACCACAGCATATAGAATTGTGAGTATCCCTAGTTAAACAGGAATCACATCTCACACACAGGATAAGTCAAACATGAACATCTCTATTGAGAGACATGTAGCATCTTGTTGGCATGCAATGCAAAACAAATGCAACACAGGCAGCTATACACAGAAATGTAGTATTGCTTCACTAGCTTAGACAAATCCAAAGAGAAACACAACTATTACGTTGTCAACATATCATGGAAAGTTCACTTCTCCATGATGCTCGCTGTGAAGTCACAATATGGTTCCCTAAACCATAAGATTATAGTCAACAACTGTCTTTCAAAATATAAAATAGGTACGCACATGCACATTTAGTTATGTTGCAATGTCATTACCACCAACAAAAGAGTTATACAGGTACAGACCTCCCCTGAGGATCCCTGCTACAAAATACAAAAGGATATCATACACACTGAATCCGTACTCTTAATGGTACAAAAAGACATAGACGTTGACACTTGGACCTTCCAATGATTATAGTCAATACATTATGTATGACTTAACATTGTTCACTTGCCGATAGCTGACCCTTTGGGCAACTATTCCCATGGATACATAGGGGTGACAGAGCAAATTGAAGGACAATATACAAACACAAAGGACTGCAGAAGATAACAAACAGAATATCTGTACTATCAGCACCTTCGTACCTAGACCTGGTTCAATATCCACATTGTACACAAATCGTGACAATTAAGGTGCAGTTTCAACACTACACTTTCGGACCATATGCATTTCATTTGGCTTCCCAGTGTAAGTCAACCAGAGTCTTCAAAAATCAAAACCCAAAAAGTGAATAACTATCTAGAGTTCAACATCAACCAGATCATGGAGATGCTTGGCCTGCTGTACCAATCATGGTCTTGTCAGCAGCTTCTAGTGGCACAATGTTTTCCTCAACAAACACTCAAATGCCATTCACTCATACCTACTATGCAGTGCCTATCGCCTCAATGTAGTGTAGCAATCATAAGATGGAATTGTTGTTCGGCAATCCACCTTTGCACACACATACAGAATCAACAGGAGACACCAGGCAACACCAAACCAACCCAACTTGATCCTCATCAAAGTTAGGTCACATGGTCAGTGAAAGCAATGCTTAGTATACAAAGGTATTTTACCCCGCACAAATATTCAGTCTGTACAGCTGTGATAATTGGACTATCACAAAAGTTATACGATAAGACAATCAGGGTTTCACGCGGATGTAAGTCATGTACATTTGGCTTAGGAGAGTACAAAAACACCAGCTTTATCACAAGCCATTCCAAATCTCCCTCTCCACAAGAACTTACACTTCATATAGTACATACAATACTATGTATGTTAAAAAGTCACAGGCAGCTTGCACATGTTTAACCTCAACCAAGAGGTTTTTTCTGCAAGTCTGGCTCGTAATCGGATTTTTTCCTCACAGAGGTTTTACTTTTCCGCGAGCCACGCTGATTCTCCAATCGTGGGGCGAGTGACATAGGCCAATTATCTACCCTACAGCAGTACTCTAGGGTAAACTGAAAGATACCCTTAATTTCTCAGGAGATGAGGGATATCTTCCAATAATGGCAAGAACCAGCAAATAGCAAGAATAGGTTCACTACCCAGAAATACCATTTGGGAATAATGCTTTATGTCATCAACTAATGACATAAAGACATACCATATCTGTGTAGGATCCTACACAGTTTCATTTTGTGCAATGAAGCATATTTGCTTCATTGCTGCTTGTTACTAGCAGACAACTTAACTCATAAAAATCAGTCTACAACAACGTATCTACCGTTTACTACATAATATAAAAATTACATCAAAACGGCTTAGGTCAAGGTCATGCCAGGTTGTTCTTCGTTAAAAAAAGGCACCCCATTTTTTGCCCAAAAACCCACAAAAAAAAAATATTTTTTTTTGAAGAGGGGAGGTTTTTTTTTTTTTTTTTTTTTGTTTTTTTGTCCCCTTTATTTCCCCCTCCCTCTGGGTTTTTTTTTTTTAAAAGAGCGCCCCCTCTCAATATTTTCCCTCTTTCTCCCCCCCCCCCCCCCCCCCCCCCCCCCCAAAAGGAATTGGGGAACCCACCCCCCCCCCCCCCCCCCCCCCCCCCCCTCTTTTTTTTTTTTTTTTTTTTCCCCCGGGGCGCACTGAGGGGGTCACCGCCGCTGTTATCTCCACCGATGGAGTTGCTGACACTTTCGATCCTTCCGTCATCATTTCCGGCTGATTCGTCTCGTCCTGAATCACCATCAGATTGTTCTCCTGTTCCTCCCCCTCCTGATGTACCTTGTGCAATTTGGAAAAGAGAAGTAGTGTTGAGTCGGTACTTCTGACGATTAACAAATTGCCAGCAGAAAGTGCAGATGTCCTCCGCTTGAGTTCGTACCTTGAGGTTGGGGTAGTTCCTGAGCCAAAAGTAGTAGTACGTAGGGAAGCTCACTATGGAATGACTCCTCACTGGTTCCGTACCATCACCAACCCAAGTATATTTTAACTGCTTGCCACGATTCTGACATGACCACCCATAATCTCGACAGTACCGGTAGTAGCACGGCCTTCTTCCTTTTGATGCAGGTAGGTACACATCCTCAACATCTGGATTTCCACGAATCGAAGCAGTTCCTCCAACGGTAGCCCTCACAATCCTTGTTGCAGTTGGCTCAGCCTGTGCCAAAGACTTCAACTCGTCGAAGTGGGAGATAAGATTCTGACGCAACTCTGGTGATACGGAGGCATTCTTGTTGCCTTTGTTGCCATGGGGTTGGGCAATTGAAGAAGTCAACGCAACGGATTGAATGCACTGCCAGCAATTTCGTGCAACACTGTGGAATCGAGCAAAAACATGGTAGCAAATGCGATGGTTGCGAAGACTCGTCAGGTTGGCCTCTTTGTCGTTACAGGCACAACCGTCGATAGGGACTTTGGGATGATTTCTCGCTTCCTGTCAGATTTTTTCCTACAACACTTGTTAGCAAAAATGTTAGCAGGAATTAACCATCACATCAATCTCTGCTTTCTAGAGAGCAATGGGATTGGTTCGTCCTGAGAGGACTGCATAATCTGATCCATGTCTCATCTCTGCCCGTGATATGTCACAGGTTTATAGCATTTTTATGACGCAGAATAATGGACAAATCAATGATTTGGTTGATTCTCCATCAGTCCACGGCAATATTGTGCTGCCTATAATAAAACCTTGCTTGGCTTTTGGTGTTGTCAATATTGACTCTATCAGATACAACTGTCATAACTAATCTCATGGCTTATCAGATTATACTAACAAGAAAGATAAAGATAACGACACCCATTTCTGTGCCCTACAGCCACCTCAGCTGATGATAAAACTGCTCAAGTCCCTCCGAATGCTTGTTTGATCACCCTTCCTGTGTTTTTAACATTATGATTATGACATCTGTGATAATTGCACTGTCATCATTAGCTAAGTCATTTTCAGTGTTATTGGTAATTTTAAGCTTTCAAATTGAATCAAGTCAGCACCATTCTTCCAAATGTCATTGCACATCAATCACTCTGCGTTCTGTGTTTAATGTGTAGTATAGGAGGGATACATATGAAAACATACTTATACCTGGCATCATCACCAGAGTTGCTCAAAAATTGTGAGATCAGATGGGCGTGAGTTTTACAAAGAGCTCTGATTAATTCAATGCTTAGAAGGGGTAAGAGGTAAGAGGTTGAATAAAGACACAATAGAGTGGTATCCAAGTTGAGTCTATTGCTCCACTAATCGAAAACATCGGCATACACTAGCCCAGATGAGAGTTCTGTCATGATCATTTACTAATATGTTGCTACTATCAATAGTGTAGCATCTATTTACATAGTCTTCAAAATCCAACTCTTCTTTGTCCAGATCCATTTTTGATGTGTCTGTCTGCAAAAACACTATCTGCTTCTTCAAGTAGAGCAGCTAGGTGAATGCAATACAGTCATTGAACAAGATGCCCTAGTTTTGGCATGATGTTATATGATATCTCATGATGTAACAACTCAATTTGCGGCCACGATCACCCTGACATTGGTAGTCTGATCAAATCCATGGGATAGCTGTGTTGATTCTTAAAACAGTAATCTCATTTTGTGTTGGACCTAATTCGATTCCGGGTTATTCCAAAACGTAATGCTCCGTGAGGTGCCTTAATACAGGGTAGTAATCGGGAGTGTTTTGTGACTGTTTCATATACCGTAATTACCGGTGTATAAGAACCACCGGTGTATAAGATCCACCACTGCAAAATGACCCATTTCGCCGGACATTTATCATTTTCGGCCATTTAACACACTCTGTTGACTATAAACCTTGGTCATTTAGATTCTCCTCATTGGGAGCAATACGCCCATATGTATTGGTCCACGTGGGTCCCATTATTCGCTGAGTTACAGCACTATGACTGAAAACTCACCACACATCACGCACACAACAACCACACACATCACACAACATCTCTCGCACACAACAATCAACCCAAATTCCACGCCCCCTTTCTGTGCCATCGCCATGATTACCGTCACCTTCCCTCCCCCACAACTTCGTATCATACTTGTTGGTTTCATTGAGTCCAGCAATGGACGCAAATGCGATGTGCATCCAGATGGATGCGGCAATTCTTTGGTGCTTGAGAGGGAGGACAACGGAGTTGGCATGGAGTTGCGGTTGAGGATGAAGGTCGCCGACGAGTTAGCGTGCTACGTCGTGAGGACGAATGGCACGGATGGGTGTCGAGTTGGGTTTGCGGCGAAAGAGTATGCAGCTGGTGAAAAAGGGGCAAAATTGGATGGAGTTATTGTGAGGATCGTTGATGTTTTTCTACACGACAACCCGAACCGGACAGCGAGACGTCTCTACCATCACAATCGTGGATACGCCATTGCGGAGATTGTTTCTCAACCCTTTGGGAAAAAGGAAGAGTAACGCGGTGGAATACCTAAACAATATTATGAAATAACAACTAATAAGGAATTGATTGCAACTAACAGAAATAGAATTAATAAATTAATTATAAATTAATCAATAATCCACTGATAGCCGTTCTTTTTCCACGCATTTCGCGCTGTCTGCTCGCTAATGTTTTTGTAACTACCAACAATCCATTCAGCCACCTGCCTCCTCGTTGGAGTCTTCGCAATCCCACCGTCAACACCGCCCCCATTAATCATCCACTCTTCCCATTGTTCCGTCATTTCTTTCTTGATGGATCGATTAATTCCAACATCGACGGGCTGACACAAATATGTGCAGCCCGCGGGGATGTGCTGGACTTCAATACCCAGCGCTTGAATGTGGTTCACAATTGAACCCATCATGTGGACGCGATACGCGTCAAGAATGAGAAGTGGCGTGATGGACGGATCCCTGGAATTCTTCCATGGGATCAGAACCAAATCGATCCACCTATGCATCATGGCTTCGTTCATCCACGCTTTGTCTTGACAGGCGTAGATGCACTCGACAGGGTAAGTTTGTAGCTCCCTGCTTGCTATGCGGCCATCTGTTTTCCCTTTGAAAATAAGAAAAGGAGGGAGCAACTTACCACTGGCTGTCACTGTTGCCGCCAGAGTTGCGCGTTTTGTGTCAGACGTGGATGTTCTGACATGAATGGTTTTCGTACCCTTTTTCTCAAGAGTACGGCTTGAAGGGAAAGAATATGGGATTGGTGTCTGGTCCATATTCAGGACATCGTCTGGATCCATCCCAGACACCTTCTGCCTAATGAAATCGACGAAGTGCGTGGACTCTTCCTCTGTTTCTCTGTGGTCCTTCTGTGCCACGTGAGTCGAAACACGGTTGGAAAGGCCCGCTTTCTTTATGAAGCGGTACACACTTGAGATCTTCGCTGTTGTGCTTTTGAGTTTAAACTCATCTGACATTCTCGCTGCTTCTTTTCGCAGAGTGCGGTGTTGACAGGGAGACTCTGCTGTCTCATTGCAAACACAGACGTCAACAACTCGCCCTGAAGCGAAGCAAGTTGACTGAGCGGCCCGGGTGAACCTTGCGAGTCTCTCCAATAATGCCGGAGGGAACAATAGCATTAGTGGATATGAGTTGGTCGGTGCTAGACACCGACTTCCTCCACCTTTTATAGTAGAAGTGAGGGAGGTTCAACGCAGCGGAGGCAGTGCGAACAGAGTGTCCGTGGAGCATCATGTCGTTGATGGAATTCAGCGCTGGCGCTTGAACTTCATGGAGAAAGACCTCCTTGTTTTTGCCTGCTTGTCATAAAGAACGGTGGAGATAGCAATGGACACCATTTTAAGTTTTATTAGCTATAAAATAATGATTGATAATCAATTGTTTAATTAACATTACAATTAAAGTACAAATCGATTAAAGTGATTATTTTTACTTTTAAACATGGTTGTGCCATAGAATAATTTGGCGCGCCAGCACATCTTTGATGGGAGAGAATGAGGAAGTCATGTATATGACTTCCTCCTTCTCCTTGCTTTGATTCGAGAAATGGCTGATTAGTATAAAGGAGATGATGAAGAATAGCGGGATGCCGCGGCGGCGGAAATTGAAATGCAGGTGATGAGAAGTTGACGACGAGAGGGTGATGGCAGAGAGATGGGAGAGTGATGGTGCCATATTCGGCGGGAAAGTGAGTCATTCAGTACTTGTACCTTACATGACAAGTAAATAGGGGACTTACTTCAGATACATTTATTTTTTCATCGCGATAGGGACACTAGCTTCATTCGTAGTATAAGAACCACATATTGTATCTTTTGTAAATGACCCGACATTTTCCGGTTCTTATACACCGGTAATTACGGTAGTTTAGTCATTTTGCTCTACTGTTTCCCCGATTGTACCTACATAGTTCTAAATCAATTATTCAAAAATCAAATTCAACCTGTATAACAAAGAACAACATGTAAGATCAACTTATAAGTCATTCGACGGTCGGATTATGTTTTAACGGTTCTCGATGTCTTAAGTCATGATTTGTACGGTATGGTATGGTACCTCTCTTCCGTACATTGTACTCTCCCTCACATCAGGCTCACATCCTGCTCACATCTCACCTACCCCCACGATGGATGCCGCCGCCCACAGTCACCACGACAAATAAAACACAAGGAAGCAGAAGACAATAACAACAGAACAAGCAACAGTACCAGCAGCAGCAGCAGCAATGGAGGACGAAGGACTAGCGTTCACCCCATGCGTGAAACGTAATTTAAGCTACATTTCCGAGGGCTTCGAAGAAGAGGACGACGAAACCGCCTTCGGTTCGTTCCGCGACATTTCCCTCCGTTCAGGCCCCCTGCTGCCTCTCGAGTCCTTGTTGGAAACCGTTCAAGAAGATGTCGATGAAAGTCGTCTTTTGAGGAAGCAGAGTTCGGGCAATGACGAGTCGGTGACATCAGGAGCGTCTGGCGCTGCCTCTTCTGACGCCGCGTCCAAAGGCCGGCGCTCTTCGGTTCATTCGGCGGATAGTCGAAGCAATCAGAGCAGTGGGGATGATGATAGAGAAAGCGTGCCCAGCAGTCATCCCAGCAGCAAGGGCCACTCGGGAAATTTAGCGTCGTCCTACTCGTCCTCGCACCTGTCGAGTTCGCGGTCGTCCTTGCCTTCGGTCTCTACCGGCACCTACAGCAAAAGTTACGGCAAGAGCAGCGGCAGCAGTAAGACTTACTCGGACAGCTTTTCCTCGTCGCTCTACTCGTCGCAGCAGTCGCTGTCTCGATCGTCGATGCGCTCCTCCGTGAAATCTGCCTACACCGGTAGTCATCACAACAGTTACAGCGACAGCAGCAGTAGCGGTAGAAGCCCCCATTCGAACAGTTTGTCCTCCTCGTTCTTCTCCGCGTCACAGCAGTCCGCCTCGCGATCGTCGTTCCGTTCCTCCATGAAATCTACTTCTACCACCACCAGTGGCAGCCCCCATGCGGGAAGTTTATCCTCCTCGTTCTTTCCTCCTCCTCACAACAATCCAGTTTGCAATCCTCACTGCATTCCTCCATGAAATCTACATCTACCAACACTCCAAGCAACACCAGCGACACAAAGTCCACATCGACATTGGCATTCACGCAAAACTCCAAACTCCCCACCGCCACACGTGAAGTCAACGTACATCAATCCGCCTACTTTCAAGACGAAGTGGATGAAACCATACCCGATGTATACAAGGATGCTTCATCGTACGGACATGAATTAATACCTTTTCCCCGGTGGAAGGAGGACGGAATGGTGTATGCATTGGATCCATCCATAGAACAAGATGAATACAAATTTCTCCCTGGCATGATTAGAAACAATCCCGAGGACTCCAATTCCAAATCATGGCAACATCGAAGGGCATACGCGATGGTAACCGTCATGGCGGCACTCTCCCTCTCCGTGGCGGGCATTGTCTTTGCCGCACAAGTGTTGTCCACAACGTCTCCCACGAGTTATAAAAAGAGTTACAATGAGGAATATTTTTATTTGCCTCGATATCAGTTTGGTGGTGGTTCCGGCGGGTTGATGGGGCGTCGAGTGATGTACAATGAGAGGGATTCTGTTTCGGCTTCTCTTGGACATTCTAGGAAGATTCCTGCTCGGAATTATCGTGGTGATCCCAATCTTGATGGAGGTAGGCTTGTGGCAGGAAATGGGGGCGCAAAGACTTCGTTGTTACGAACGTACCCTTCTGATCGAGATCCATTTGATGGATTTGGTCCTCGTCAATTCCACCCCGCATACAATACCCATCGTACACGTGAAATCGACAAGGTCACCCTTACCGCTACGCCTCTCATGTCTTACACTCCACCAAAAGACTCGGGCCTCACCGTTGTCATGGATCCAATGTTTCACGGATCCATGATGGATACATCTGTCTTGCCGTACAATTCCAAACTTGAAATTCCAGTCTTTTGGGATGTGCCCATGACGGCTGGTTCGAGACTACAGTATGTGTTTGGACATTGTTTGAAGTTAGTGCAGTGTTCCGAGGTGGGGAGAGAATTGTTATTGAAAGAATTCCAAGAAGATGGAGACATGATCAACCAAGATTCTACGATTGTACTCAATGGACTCCCAATGGACTTTGATCCACCATTAAAATCAGAATTCATGCATTCCTCTACATTCGTCAATGTTGATTGTTCGACGTCCTCAGGCATTGATCGAGGCATATCCCGTAACCTTGCCACTGCCAACGTAGTGGATGTCATCTACTCTCCCGACATACTGGATGCCGCACGCTTATTTGCGCCTCCAATCAAAGCCTACGGTAGAGGAATGGTGTTGATGAGACATCCTGTGGAGAGGGTGGTGGCATTGTATGAATACTTGAGGTTGGCGAAGCATGAATTTGGTTCTGTGGGGGGCATGAGTTTAGAGGCCTATGCGAAAAGTGGTGAGTTCTTGAATAAAATGTCTTCGTATGCTGCGCTTTACATGATGGATATTCACTTGACACTTGTTCCCATACTGCCACTTCAGACTTGATCAAAGACAACCTTCTCACCCGAAGCCTATCTGGAAACAAGTATTCCATCCTTCAAGATTCCGATTACGAAGTCGCTAAGGAAATCCTCCAGGGGAAATTCATCGTGGGAATGTATGATCGCATGGAAGAATCCATGGAACGATTCGAGCTCTTCTTCGGATGGACATTGGATGCCAGTGCCAGAGCATGCCAATTCAATGAATTGCAACGCGAAGGGACTGCACATTATAATAGATATTCGAAGGATGTAGTGGGCGGAGGGAATGATAATGTGATGCATCCAGGCTTGACAGATGCGGCGCTAGAGAGTATCATGTCGAAGAATAAGATTGATTTGATGCTGTTTGATCATTCCAAATTTTTGTTTGATTATCAAGGCCGTGTCTTGTTTGAGCAAGGGTTACAGGAAACGTAGGAAGTATTGTAGTTTTTTAGAATGAAATTGTAATGTTGCTGTTTTAATCAACTCCCAATGATGAAGCCTTCACTAGCTTGTTCTTGTTGGGTAACCTGCCAGAACTCATCCCGTAAATGTAACACGTTCATAATTTCAGTCACAGCATGCAAAAAGACAATTCCTCGTCTAATAGATCATTGAGACCATATTAGGCCATTCACCATCGAGTGTGCTAACTGTCCATGGGCTAATTTTTTGTTAGCCCAAATTTTAATTAAAAAAAATGATGTTCTGTAGCCCGCTGCATGTTTTGTCTTCGACCATGCTATTTCCAGTGTGCTATCCGTTTTGATAGCCCGCCTCAATTTCTGTCTGCGTTAGTTCTTAAGTCACATAGCCCTTTTGTGTTCACCACACATCTGACAATTTCATTTCAATTCTTCCGCAAATCTCCCATCGTCGTCAAAACAACCATCCAGAATGTCCAACACAAACGTAGATTCCTATCTTTGGGTTGTGTTTTCTACCTTTCCACATGTCGCGGCAGCAGCTGCTGTCGCGATTGCTGCTGCCACTCTCCCCCGAAGACTTCGGAAGTCCCACGTGATGTTGCCTGGGATATGGTTGATGATTTCATTCGTGAGAACAACATAACATCAGTAAACGGGCTGATAGTATCATCGTATGATGTATGGTGGAAGATGGTTTTGACAGCAATGTATGAAATGTGTTCTCAGACCAAGTTGCATCGTATGATAGTTTCATCATCATTTTATTTATAGTCATACATAAAGTGTGGATTTTATTGTAATCGCACCAATTATATTGTTGGTTCTTTCCTTCTTCACTCATTAGTTTGTAAGTTAGTTAGTTACAGATGAAGTTAGTTAGTAGTTAATGAGACGTAGCTGTTTAACAAATACTTCTTCTCATTTCCAGTTCTGAATTGTTCTTAATTCATTCTCTATTGAACCCGTAGAGCAAAAACAAGTGCAGGAACAAATCGCACACTCAATATCCAGCTTTGCACCCCACAACTCCTCCATAATACTCTGGTTTATTGTTGAGTTCAACCAATCAACAAAACACTTGCAATTGATGACTTAGCTTGGCGAGGGAGAGCGGAAGAGCAATTGGAAGGAGCAGGCGGTGAATTGTTGAGTTTGGAGTTTAATTGGTTGATTGTCGAATCGTTTGCAGTGCTCTTTCAAATCCCCTCCTCCATAATACTCTGGTTTATTGTTGAGTTCAACCAATCAACAAAACACTTGCAATTGATGACATAGCTTGGCGAGGAGAGCGGAAGAGCAATTGGAAGGGGGAGCAGGCGGTGAATTGTTGAGTTTGGAGTTTAATTGGTTGATTGTCGAATCGTTTGCAGTGCTCATTCAAATCCCCTGCTTAGCATCAATGAAACGACAGATTAAACCCAGCAACCGGGTCATTGACGGCCCGGATAGCATGGTTGTCAACCGACAACCTAAATTGTTCGATGTCATCTGCCTTCCCAGCCGTTTGTCAGGCCTGCAAGGAGCATACTCTATGAATTCGTAGTGTCTGGCCAAGTGTACGTCGACAGGGGCATCATTGTATGGAAACGCGGTGGCGTCGTTGGGGGCATCGTTGGGGGCGTCGTTGGGGATTGCCCCGGCGGCGGTGGCAAGGGCAGCGCAGAAGTCGTCGCCGTCAGCGCAGAGTTATTCGACGATGACTAGGTGGAATTTGCAGCGGCAAGGGCAGCGCAGAAGTTGTCGCCGTCAGCGCAGAGTTATTCGACGATGACTGAGTGGAATTGGCAGGGAACAACAGCGTCGAGGCAGAAATGTCAGCGGGGAAACTGAGGCCGTCGACGAGAAAGGAGAGGAATGTGGATTGACACAGTGTGATACGTAGTGATAGGCAGCGATACAGATCAAAAATGAGTGGGCGACGGCTTTAGCGCTCCGGGCGAAAGAAGCCTCTTTTTGCGCATGGAAATCGGATTTAGCGCTCCGGGCGAAAAAAAAATCGAAAAAAACTGGGCGAGCGCGGACGTGGACACGACCAGCGAGGGCTTAAAATAGGTAATGAGCTCAAAAAATGATGTTAGCCCAGCGTTTAGCACGCTCGATGGTGAATGGCCTTAGGCCTTTTACAAGCGAGCGTGCTAAATGGGCTAACGTCATTTTTTGTACTCATTACCTATTATTAGCCCCTCCCGAGTTGTGTCAGCGTCCGCGCTCGCCCAGTTTTTTCTGTTTTTTTTTTAGCCCGGAGCGCTAAATCCTATTTCCATGCGCAAAAAGTCACTTCTTTCGCCCGGAGCGCTAAACGCTTCGCCCGGAGCGCTAAACGCTTCGCCCACTCATTTTTGAGAGCTCTTCCTCGCACATTTCCCCATTCATCGCAGACACCACACAGCCATGCCTTCCGACAACGATTCCTACCAGCCCTCTTCTAGTGGTTCGGATGGATCATCCGATGAACGAGAGTTGCAAACTCTCGATGAGCTCCAGAAAAAGATGATAGCTGACGGGGAAGAGGAATCTTCCGGTGAAACGGAGTCTTCCGGCCCTGACGACAAGAGCTATTCCGATAGCAGTTCCGAAAAGGCTCCACCGCCTCGCAAGACCAAAGCTGTGAACAAGACTCCCAAGAAGAACGCGCCTCGCAGGCAATCATCTTCTCTTGATCGTGGCAGCGGTGGCAAGAAGACGACTACAAAGAAGAAAGTAATTGAGGAGCCACGTGAGTCATCAGATGATGATAGCTCTTCATCGTCACGTCTACCGAAGACTCCTCGAAAGCGTAAACAACAGAAGCAAGCAGGCAAGAAGAAAAGGAAGAAGGCAACTACTGTAAACTCTACAGGAAAGGGGAAGAAGGCCGGTTCATCCAGCTTCACCCCTGACGAACTGTTGCTCCTTTCCAAGGCATACATGAAGGTTAGCTGTAATGCCAAACATGGCACTGACAAGAAGGCTGAAAAGTTCTGGGATGACATTGCTCTCCATTATGTCGAGCTCGTTGGAAAAGCCAGCCACATCAACGAAGACAATATCGACTACTCAAACATCGATATCATGCGGAATACAGAATCCCTACGCAACTGCTGGCAGCGTCGTCTTCAGCCCGCTGTCCAGAAATTCTGTGGCATCCTTGCTACGAACCCGCCTCAGTCCGGTGAGGTCAAGGATGATGCGATCATGGATCACTACTATTCAAGGATGAGAATTATGTATTCTGAAATGTCTCACACTTTCAAGAGAGACGTCCCGAAGGATTTCTCAAAATGTATGAAAGCGTACATGTTCTTGAGCACCCACCCCAAGTTCGATGTGGAGATTCCTCTGAACCCTTCCCAGAAGAGGCCATCGAAAAATCCAAACGCCATTCAGGCAGAGGCAGACGACTTCACCGCCGCCGTTGAAATTGAAGATTCACAGCCGGACAACAGCTTTGTCATCCATCCACAGCATTCGTCCCGTCCCGCTGGAAGAGAACTTGCAAAGAGGGCTGATGCCGTGAAATTCATCGTCGATGAGGTCTCGAAAAAGGCAACGGACAATCTGAAATCCCCAAGCCTTGACACCGATGCAATGATGAGCGTGCTACAGAAAACTCTCAGTCAAGCCAACGAGCACATGAGCAGCATTGCCCATCAGCAAGCTGCCATGGCTCATCATCAGGTGATGATGAGTGCTCCTGCTGAGATTCGCGAGTCATACTTTGGAGACATCTACGCAACTATTAAACTCGAGACCGCACTCAGGAGGATGCAGGAGGAGGTACAACAACTGGAGTTGGCTGCGAAGAAGAAAAAGCTCGAAGAGATGTTGTCTCGTAACAATAATAACAGAGATAGTGAAAATGAATCAATACATGACAAAACTGGAACAGAGGATGGCTCCAACAAGGATGATGGCCATGACGATTCAGATAACATTCGCAACCAATCTCATTGGGTGCAACTTGCATTGAGTAGGGAGGAAGTGCAGGCGGCTGATCTAGCCAACTCTCAAAAAGGATCCGAGTTTGCTTGTCTTCATAACAGAGACTCCCATGATTTCATGAATGAATCGAAATTTCAACGTTTCATTCTGAAAAGGACCAATAGCAAAGAACCTCCTCGTTGGGATTTGTTGCACGAGACTGCAGCTGTAGTAGTTGATCACATTGTGGAAGATGAGGATCAAGGTCCCAGCAAGGAGTGGGGACCGTATGGATGGTATCGCCATCCAACAAAGGATCAAATCAAAGCTGCATGTATTGGGAAGACAGTACGCGAGAGTGTTTAAAAGTACGAGAATGTTTCTGTCTTGATTTTATTTATTGTTAACGGATTAATTTGATAAAAGATATATATCACTACTCCCAATGACTGAGTTATATTTATGATGTTCCGAATTTTATACATCACTCCAAAACAAATATCAAAGACTACCACAACTAATAGTTTAGTGGATTGTATTCATCACAGATTTGTTCACTTGTCTCCAATGCAGCATCACCATGCTTGACTCGATACAAATACCTCATCATTGCTTTCTTCAACTTCTGCGCTCCATCACGATCATAGAGCGAAGCCCATCTCTTCATGACGATTTCGTGTTTCATGTTCCGGTCCAAGACATCCTCCTGAACTTCGGTAATCAATGCCTCCATCTCTTCTGAATCATCAGGTGTTTCTCCAGAAGCAGACTGTCCCTCTGTTGCAGTCAAAGTATTGTACAAATAAGCACTCTCCTCTTCCTCATTTTTGACACGAGCCTCCACCATCATGTTGTGCATCAAAATACATGCCAGTACCAAGTAATAAATGTCGTCCTTGTGGTGTAGATTGATTGGATGTAGCAAGGACAAGAATTTTAACTTTAGGACTCCGAACCCTCGCTCTACATCCTTCCTGAAGGCCTCTTGATCTTGAGCATAGCTGTATGCAAGTTTTGTGTGAGGGTCGGACTCAGAAGAGAGGAAACGGGTCAGTGGTGGGTAAATGCCATCGACAAGATAAAGAAGCTTGTCAAATACTACACCATCCACCGTGAACTCGAAATCTAGTTCTTCATGACGACCGTCAATCATGGATTCGTATAACGATGAACGTTCCCAGACGTTGATGTCGTTCAAAGTCCCTGGGAATCCAAACGCTGCATGCCAAAACCACAGGTTGTTGTCGACCACTGCTTCCAAACCAATACTTGCAATCTTCTCACGTCCCTGAAATTGACCTTTCCACGCACTAGGGCATTTCTTCCAATGCACCTTTGTCACATCCAAAGAGCCCATCATCCCTGGGATCTTGTGCACTCGCTCGTGCAAGGAAACGATGTTTCTTGCGTCAATTTTGGAGGGCCTTCGCAAATACTGATTCGCCAATGGACGACAACTCACGATACCTTTGGTGAGAAGTGAAACACATCTGCGGGTAGTTGACTCACCCATCTGAAAGTAATCAACAAATGCATTTCCTGACACACCGTAGCATATCATCTTCATAGCCATGAGGAACTTGGCGTATGGGCATATAGTTGGCTTCCCAGCCCGACAAACAGTTTTCCTCCAGAAACGGTCCCTCTTGGCAAGATGAGTCACGAGTGTTTGGACCATGGACCTGGTGATTCTAAAAGTGCGTTCAAAAGTTTTGTCAGAGAAGCGTGGAACAGGTCCCATCCAGTCGCCCTGCACACAAACACGAGTCCGCTCGTGATCATACTTCACACGCTGCCTCTTATTAGTTGGGGTGTCTTCCTGATTTTCATGATGGGAATTCCACTTTCCCCTCTTTCTATTCAACGAAGTGATGTTTTTCTCGCGGATGAACTCGTCCACCATGTCCCGGGCAACATCCCTAGGGACTTCGATGTCTTGAGGGCTGCTAGCTGCAGCGATCACGACACCAGCAGCTGCCACGACATGAAGAAAGGTTGAAAACACGATCCAGATATAGGAATCGAGCTTTGTTGTTTTCATTCTGCTTGGGTGTTTACGACGACGTGTGCGGAGATGCTGAAATGGAATGGGGTACGATGCCGTTGAGAACGCTAGTGTCTCAGAATACTTGTGTCATGCGTTGAGAATACATAAGGGCTAAGGGCTATGGATTTTTAGACCTCACGCAGACGCGAAATGATGCGGGCTATCGAAACGAATAGCGCAGTGTACATAGCACGGTCGAAGAAAAATGACGCAGAGGGCTAATCAAAAACATTTTTTTTAAAAGAAATTTGGGCTAACGAAAAATTAGCCCATGGTACGATAGCCCGCTCGCTTGTAAAAGGCCTTGTTATTATATTTTCATTGTCTCACAGAACTTGCATCCCACCATATGAAAATGATTCCAAGCGCATCATGTACGCAAAACAGAAGTTTCTGTGCGACCTTTCCGTGATAAGTCATGAAATTATCATTGAGTTACGAGTGAGTCCATGCCCTGTCCCCAAAACACTAGCTATTGATACATCATTTGATGCTCAGTAAACAAGAATTGCAAACTATTTTAACACGATATATTTCACCTCACCTGCTCTTGGTTTTAATTGCATTTTCTATGTATACTTTTGATGTATTTAGCCAACTGCATGCTACTTTGAAGTGAATACATGCAATAGTAGAAAAAAATGAAGTTGATTGTCAGTGCAAGGAAAGTTTCTGCAACATAAGACAAAGACTTAGCAGAATTACCAACGAAGATTGTACTTGAGGGATTAAATGACTATGAAATCTTTGATTCTCAGAGAGGGAAAAGACTGGCTACAGCTCTTTTGTGTTGACCGCTGACTGAAAGATAATCCTTCAATGATGTGACATGATTACAAACTTGCACGGCCAAAAGGCCAAAACAACCTAAGCATGATCTTGTGATACATGGTATCTGAGATCTTTTGTCTATCCTCTTTATGAACCCATTATTTTAGGATATGTACAGCTTAAGAAATTAAGCAGGCATTTCTTTCATTTTTTCCTACTTACTTAGGATAGTTTATTGCAAAACCAGTAGGTTAACAAGGGCCATTTCTTATTCAGTAAAGAGATACCTCTACAATACCCATAAGCAGCACCTACATGATGAACATTGTTTTTATTTCTTCTACTTGTATGACCAGTTGCTTGAACTCATATGATGAAAACAGAATTATCATGGGGTAAAATTAAAAAGTACCCCCAGTTTAAATCTTGTCTGATCTTTTTGGGAGAGAGAATACAGCAGATATGAATGGAAAGCAGCCTCTAGTGATAATCCATCCCCAACATGTAATCCGATTTGCTCAAGTCATGCTTGGATATTTCTTGTGCCTGTCGTCTGCCATGCTCCTGTATTCTCATTTTCACTATAGCAAAGACATATCGCAAGGGAAAAAGTGAGTCCTACAATGGCTTACTCCTCCGAGGTTAAGAATCCAAGATTTTGTTGAGTTGATTTAGAAATGGGGACCATTAGATACAGGTGTATCACTATGGACAAGAAGAACTTGTATGAGGAGTGATCAGGACAATTTATTGAGAGGGTTAGATAAACAAAGCAATTTCAGAAAAAAAGGAATAAGGTGTTGCTTACATGATATAATATACAGTAATTGAATCACATTGTGATGATTGTTGGACAGCCCATCAGAGTCGGTTATTGGGTTTCAGTTTAAATGGGAAGCACAACCCCAAGCAGCATATTTCTTAGCAGGTTAGAGGTAGTTATCCATGAGGCAATGTCAAACAAAACAGAGATGTACATGATGTTGCATTGTTGTGAATAGCACATGGGAATCAAGGAGGTTTACATCACCTCATAAAATATCACAAGACACCAAGAGATTACTTTTAAAATAACCTGAATCAAAGTTTGAAATTGCTCCACCACTCTAGACACCCCAAGACCTTATCTTTGGGGTTATTAAACTTATCTGTTTTGTGGTATTTCAAGCTCTTCACCTCATGCTAAGGTGATCTCCCTTCATCCAAAACTTATGATCAAGCAGATCTTCCTCTTATTTTGTATAAAGATTCAAGTGACACATATATATGGTGGTATGCTGTCATTGTAGATCCTTTTATAGTCTCTTAAAGAAAATATTTTAACAATTTCACTTTGCCATCCTACCTCTGCCACCGCCATCTACAGTATATGTGCGTCTTCAACAAAGGTCTCATGCTCTGATGAAACAAGCTATTTGTGATTAGATGGACCTTTGACCCAGCAAAGATTGGTTTCTGAAAAACACATTTAGTGGTTTGTGCATTTGGCACAGTGATGTGTTTGTGTTTGTGGCTCGTGTAGTTGTTTATCTCTACAAGTCTGAATTCACTTTGAACCATAACGTGGACTTCAAACCACTGCTGATTCGACATACTATTCCTACATAAGATTCTACAGAATTGAACAAACAAATTGTTCTTGTTTTGTTGTCAGATAGTCTGTCCATAGTTTATTTTAGGAATGGCCATAAAAATTATTTCTCATGTGTGCGCCATCATGTGCCATCATGATGTCTCGTATCACAATTTTCAATACTTTCGCTACCTGACATCAATGTCAGCATAGAAACATTCCAATTTCTACATGTTGGACATTGAATCATTACATAATTTTACACCTATAATGACAGCAAATTCCAGGAGGTGATCTCAAAGACCTGAACTTGTGTGGAGCTGGACATAAGCTCTCTAGACAGTCCCAAAGGGTTTTGCAATGTTGCCCCGGTCTCAGGGGTTGGATATTGTGCCACACCAGTGGCCAAAGATATCTGACATGTAATGGTTCAAAGTGAATTCAGACTTGTACTAAAACTTTCCTCCTGTTGTTCTGTCAAAATAATAGTTCTGCCTCTGAAACCAACCAGGGGATGGTGAGAACGACTGGACTATAATAAGTGATTCTCGGAAATCTCATTTGCGAATTCCTTTTACAAGTCCTGTAATTTGTCGAGAATAACGAATTGAAAATCCCAGTTCTCGTTATTTTCCCGAGCACATTATTATTTCCCGCCGGTATTGTACGATGATACAACAGCAGGGTACTAATTCCGTACTGGAGTTTCACCATACAATGCTTACATCGGTCTCATGTTGTGTAATTCATTTTAGTTTTTTGTCATACCAGTTACTTTGTCCCATTTGTCCTCGCTGTCCCCACCTATAGTCGTCATCCATCCGAACACCAAGACCGTCCTCCAGCCACCTTCTTCTCTTCCTCCATCGTCATCGTTATCGTCATCGCCACCTTCATCCCCCCTCCCCACTCCCAACACCATGACGAGCAGCAGCCCCCGCCGCGTCTCCTACTTCTACGACGCCGAAGTAGGCAACTACCACTACGGCCAAGGCCACCCCATGAAACCCCACCGCGTCCGCATGACGCACAACCTCGTCGTCAACTACGGCCTCTACAAACGAATGGACGTCTACCGCCCCCGCCTCGTGGGACCCACGGCCATGACTCGATTCCACAGCGACGACTACATCAACTTTTTGAAGGTCATCACTCCGGACAACATGGCCGATTACACGAGGCAGCTTCAGCGGTTCAACGTGGGGGAGGACTGCCCCGTCTTTGATGGACTGTATGAGTTTTGCCAGATGTATACGAGTGGGAGTATTGGAGGCGCGGCGAGGTTGAATGATGATGGGGCCGATGTGGTGATCAATTGGGCGGGGGGGCTGCATCATGCCAAGAAGTCCGAGGCCAGTGGATTTTGCTACATTAATGACTGCGTGTTGGCTATTTTGGAGCTGCTCAAGAGGCATCAGCGGGTGCTTTACATCGATATTGACATTCATCATGGGGACGGGGTGGAGGAGGCGTTTTATTCCACCAATCGCGTCATGACCGTGTCGTTTCATAAGTTTGGGGAGTACTTTCCCGGAACGGGGGACGTGCTCGATATTGGCTATGCGGACGGCAAGAATTATGCCATCAACTTCCCCCTTAACGATGGGATGAATGATGAATCTTACCACTCCGTCTTTAAACCTGTCATTGCAAAGGTCATGGAGCACTTTGCCCCTGGAGCTGTCGTCTTGCAGTGCGGCGCGGACTCTCTGTCGGGGGACCGCCTCGGGTGTTTCAACCTCAGTGTCAAGGGACATGCCGAGTGCGTCAACTTTGTCAGGAGTTTCAATATCCCCATGCTCGTCTTGGGAGGAGGAGGGTACACCTTGAGAAATGTACCCAGATGTTGGACCTATGAAACGGCCGTGTTGGTGGGGGAACCCATCAAGGATGACTTGCCCTTGAATGATTATTACGAGTACTTCGGACCAGACTATAGTCTTCATTTACCCGTCTCGAACATGGATAATCTCAATTCGAAAGAGTACTTGAATCGCACGAAAGAGCAGCTGATTGAAATCTTGAGGCACGTGGAGCCTGTTCCGGGAACACAGATCCAAACCGGTCAGGTGGAGAGTCACTTGGTTCCAAGGCCGATCTCTATGGAGATTGATCATCCCACTAACAGGAGTGGGGGCGATGGGAGCACCAATCCTGATGCACGGAGTGATGATAGGGTGGATGGAAGGAGAGATCACCCAGCAGAGTTGGTTTCGTGAGATGCGTGAATTACGTGGTTGGATGATGAACAACACACTTTTTTCCCTCTTCAACACTATTTGTATCGATTACACGACGTAAACAGTCATATTTATTTAGCGTTTATATTCACTCCATTAATCATGTTACTGATTCGTTGTAAAGGAAGGTCACTGGCGTAGATGCTTTGCATGTAATAGATTTGTAAGAAAATTTTCTAATTCCTTTAATCAGTGCAAATAGGGCCGTCACGTCCTCAGCACTTGAGAGAAGTGTTTTGCTTCTCTATGGGACCTGCAAGAAAGTGCAGCACAAAGGAATCACTGGCACCGTAACCGGTAGCCCTGGAATCCCAATAGCTCATTACAGGCGTAAGGGAGAAACACAATTATAGCTAAGATCTGATGCAGGCCTGTTGTATTTCATGATTCCTGAATTATAAACAATGCTGATGGCAAGATGCACAACATTTTGTATAGCTAGTTTAATTCATCTTTCATTTTCAGTAATAATTACTTCTTTGACTTTAGAAGTACTATTGCCCCAATCGCAGCAATTAAACCAACTCCACCTGCCAGAAGTAATGGGGTGTTACTGCTTTTACCGGTCATGGATATCATGGACAGTTTGACGGACTTATTCCCGGCGTGAAGAGACGAGTTTACGGCTTCTTCAAGACATTCGTCACTCTTGATTAGTATTTCATCGCCTTCATCGTCCAAATATTTGAACAGAGTCTGAGATGGATCCAGTGTTGCAATCTTGCCTTCCAATGCATTTGTTATTGACTCAACAGTCCTTCCGGCACGAATGATATAAGTATGACCAGCATCATCGACAACTTTGTATGCAACTAGATTGTCGTTAGATCTCGTCTTACGCGATGGTTCCGGAGAGCCAGGTGCACTCATTGGTGGATGGGCTTGAGTTAAACTTTCACCAACAGAAGTGACGTCATCTCCAGATAAATTTTTGCCAACTTCAACGTGAAGAGGTATGTTATTCGGGTGGGAAGTTACCATGACGCGAGGGAGGACACGACTAACACTATCTTCGGCTGAGTACACCGATGACACATCGTCTTCGTTAAGTGCAGAGTCAAACAGAGATTTCCATCCTTCGGCACCTCCAGACGCATATACGCAATCCATCACATCTACAAGACCAACAACGTGTCCGTCATCTTCGCAGACAGGTAGAGTCAAAAATTTATTATCGTGCATAATTTGCAAAGCCTCAAGGACAGTTGTGTCGGGGGATACGGACTCTGGGTTCGGTGTCATGACAGAAGATACAGTAGTTGTGTCCAATGGTAGTTCTTTTGCAACTGCTCTAGTCATCATATCTTTGAAACCGAAGATTCCGACCAGCTCAGTGTTCTCAACGACCAAGGCAGCTTTACGAGCCTCGGCCATCATCAAGCCAACTGTCTGAAGAGTAGACTGAGGGCTCACTATCGTTGAGGGCTTTCCTGCTAAAACAGATCTCAGCGTAGGGGAAGATTTTCCCCCTAGGGCCTGCGTGAGAAGGCCCCCTAAAAGCATCTGTAAAGCAGCAGTATGGCTGTCACCACCTCCTTGAAGACTTGCTAATTTCTTTACAGCCTCATCTGCAGCAGACCCAGTTTTTTCCTGCGCACGCTCAAGCTTGGAAATAGCATCGTTAAGGCATTTCGCAATATCCAAACATCCAACAACAGAACCATTATCGTCGGTCACTGGGAGATGACGGAAGCGATTTTCTACCATGATGACTAGAGCCTCCATGGCTGAATCCGACGTCGAAACACATGTTGGATTTGACGTCATGATATCACTTGCATGGGTAGATGATGGTGGTAACTGCTTGGCAACGAGACGGCGAGTTATGTCAGTGTCTGTTATGACTCCAACAAGAGAACCAGACGAATCAACGATCAACGCCGCATCGCCTCGTTTGGTAGCAAGTGACTGACTCAAAGAAAGAATACTTTCAGATGGGCCAAAAAGGATGGGTTTCTTTGGACGAAGCTTCGAAACAGGTCTGTGATCCTTAGCACGATTGCTCTTTCCAGACTTGACAGAACGAGGAGCATTCCTAAAACTATGAACAGAACCTGTCTCTGACACATCGTCACACTCCATTGCACTGGCAAATATAGACCTCCAGCCCTCAGCACCACCCGACGCGAACACACAATCCATTACATCGACTACGCCAATCACCCGCCCATTCGACTCGCATACAGGAAGAGTGAGAAACTTGTTGTCATGCATAATCTGCAAAGCCTCCAGGACAGTCGTATCGGGAGACACAGACTCGGGATTTGGGGTCATCACCGATGACACCGCAGTGAGATCCAGGGGCAACTCCTTCGCTATCACGCGGGTCATCATGTCCTTGAAGCCGAAGATTCCAGCCAGTCTTCCATTATCAACCACCAACGCGGCCTTGCGTGCCTCGGCCATCATGGACCCGACTTCTTGGACGGACGCTGATGGCGAAACAACCGTTGATGGCTTCCCCGCCAAGATACTGCGAAGCGTCGGTGAAGTCTGCCCACCAAAAGCTTGCGCCAGCAGGGGTCCCAGCAATTGCTGCATTAATGCCGACTGAGCCCCCCCGGCACCCTGCAGAGATGACATCTGCTTTATGGTATCCTCTGCCGCGCTGCTGCTTTTGTCCGCACTGCGTTCGAGCTTGGAAATAGCATCATTCAGACACTTGGCGATATCCAACACGCCCACCACTGCCCCACTGTCATCTGTCACTGGAAGATGACGGAAGCGATTTTCCACCATCGTAACAAGAGCCTCCGTAGCGGAATCGCCCATTGACACACAGGTAGGATTCGCCGTCATGATTGTTGAGACGCTTGTAGAAGACGCACGTAGATGCCTTGCCACGAGACGGCGCGTTATGTCAGTGTCCGTGATGATACCAGCCAGCGATCCATCCTTGTCGGTGATTATTGCAGCATCACCTCGTTTGTTCGCCAACATCTGCACCACGGCAAGCACGCTGTCGTTGGC